>PVKM010017462.1:15881-25990 GCA_004027735.1 Carollia perspicillata
TCGGGCTCCCGACTGGCTCCAGAGCGGAGCGCAGAGCCCGGGGGGACCGGGGCGGGCGGGGAGTGGGCCCGGCTGTGAAGTCCTTCCAAGGGAGCGAGTGGGGAAGAAGGCGGCGGCGGGGGGTGGGGAGGGTGGAGGAGGCGAAAGTTGGATCGACTTGGAAGTCTGGAGGAGAGAAAGAAGGAGGAGGGGATCCTGCGGGCCGGAGCCGCCGGGACCTCGAGAGCGCGCCGCTCCGAAGGGGGCT
Organism: Carollia perspicillata; assembly: GCA_004027735.1. Lineage (NCBI taxonomy): Eukaryota > Metazoa > Chordata > Mammalia > Chiroptera > Phyllostomidae > Carollia > Carollia perspicillata. The sequence goes on from PVKM010017462.1 coordinate 16,129, forward strand.
CTCCGCCGGAGACCCCCGGGCTCGCCTCCTCCGCGGCACGACCCCCGGCCGGGCCGGAGGGGCTCACTTACTTCGGGGCTGAAGCTGCTCTGGGCCGAGCCGAGGGAGGCGAGCGCGGTGGCGAGCGCGAGCAGAGGGAGCAGCAGGCTGCGGGCGGGCCGCGGGGCGGGAGACATGGTCCGCGACCGTCCGCGCAGACCGGCCGGCCGTGCGGGCTCCGCGGCGGGGCCCAAGCCCTGGGGTCGCGCCGCCGCTCCCGCGGGCGCCTTTGTCTTCGGGAGGCGCTGAATTCGGATTCCTAGAGCGCTGTCCGCCTGGAGATGAGGCAATTGTTCTTGAAAGCGCCCGTTCGCTCGTCCCTCTCCTCCGTTTTTTGATCTTTCTTCTGCTTAGTCGGCGAACTGGATCGCGAGCCCTCTCTTGCTCTCTGCTCTGGTCCCTCCCTTCTCCCACAGCCTCTCCTCCGCCCCCGCCCCAATGCCCTCCTTTCCCCGGTGCGGACGTGGTTGTTTCAGCCTGAATCCAATTACAGCCAAGAGCCCGGTTAAAAACACACACGCATGCACACACCCGGTTAAACTCACACACAGACACACACACGCCACACACACCTAAGTTGACTTTCTGTGGTGAAGGCTGCCATCTCCAGGGGCTGAGGCCACAGCTGAGAGCAGGGGATAGTGGGGGGACCCAGGGAACGGGATGTGGGCGACTTTCTCCCCCTGGACATATTTCGGGGGGCTTGATTCCTCTGGTATTCATCGTTTGTCTCACCTCCGAGTGGGAAGTACTGTGAGGCTTAGTGGCTGCAGGAAACAAATTCAGAGTCTGGGATGGTGGTGGTGGTGGTTGTCTGTGGTGGGGTCTTCCATGTCCTGAGACCTGGCTTGGGGGATTGTCTGTTGGGACCTGGGACTAAACCAAATCGAACTTTTGTCTCTTACTCTTGACAACCACCTCTGTCCCCCTTGCAAAAAAACAAGAACCAACCACCCATCAACTAACCCCACAACCATGCTGAATGCGGGGGGTGGGGGTTCCCCATCCTCATAGAAAAAACAAATGTTCTCCCTGTTTTATGCCACTTGCAATCTGGCTGCTCCTTAAATTAGAACTGCCTGGGGAGGAAAGGGGTGAAAGGTGATGGAATCTGGGAAAAGGCAAATCAAGTTTGGTGTAATTGTTGAGATTGGAAGTTGGGACTTGAAGGATTAGTTCCCTACACTGGAAAAGGAGGCAATTCCTTTAAGGGTAAAATCTCCAGGGGTTGACTAGTGTCTGAGAACAAAAGCTGGAGCGGGTATGTGGCAGAGAGCAGGCTAAAACCAGCTTTGAGAAAAGGAGACAGATAAGAGGTTGTGAACCAGATCTGGAAAAGCCAAACAGAAGCAGGAAAAGTGTGGGAGACAGAAAACTCGACCATCAGTGAAATCTGAGACCCAAGAATTGCATTGGTCAGCGAGAGGGGAAGGAGGTATTGGGGTCAAGAAGGGAGGGAAAGAAAGCAAGGGAAGGCATAACAGAAGCTGGACAAATTAGGTCAGGTAGGAAGCTCCTAAACTAGAGATCCAAGAACTGACACAAGTTTGTAGCATGAGAATGGAAAAAAAAAGTCCACTGTTGTGTATTATAAACAGAGCAAAGGTCCTTTCCACACAGAATCCATGGGAAGAGCCATGATCAATAAAAATGAAAGGGCTCTGGCTGGTGTGTCTCAGTGGACTGAGTGCAGACCTGGGAACCAAAGGATTGCTGTTGGATTCCCAGTCCGGGCACGTGCCTGGGTTGGGGGTCAGGTCAGGTTCCCAGTAGGGGGTGCAGGAGAGGCCACACATTGATCTTTCTCTCCCTCCCTTTCTAAAATAAAATCTTTAAAAAAATAAAATGAAAGGTTTCCCTGGTCTTGGGGGGCAGCTAATGGGTCTGTGGGAGGTATGTCGGGGATACCAAACCCACAGGGACTGTTTGGGGGTTGAGTACCTCCCTAGGAGGGCGGCCATCTCTCTAACCAACCTCTGGAATTCAGTCATAACCATGGACATGTCAAGATCCAAATCTTTAGAATATGCAACACCCAAGTCTGGTTTAGAACTGACACCAGTTGCTTGTAAAGAAATGGACCTCAGCTTAAGAACTTTTTCATCAAAATGTTTATTCAGATGTGTAACCACATGCAAACTGATCCATATATTGGTTTTTCAAGGCTTGAATGCCTAAGATGAAGGAAACTGCTGCCCCTTTTTCATGTTTGCAGAGCAGTAACTGCCCATAGTTGGGCCAGTCCTATGACCAGCAAAGGAAGGGTCAAGATACCCCTGACCTGGAAGGGAGCAGGGGTGAGGGCACTGAACCAACTGTTGCAGGCAGTGTTCTTATAATCCATTCTGTGTGGCATTCAAGCTCTTTCGCTCTGAAGATGGATGGGGAATTAAAAGATGGTTGGGATGAGGCATGAATGTCACAGGCAAGAAAGCCAGAGAGAGGCTGGGAAAGGGAGATAGTTGCTTTTTATTGACTTGGTAGTGGGCTCTGCAGAGCAGCCCCTTTAGGTTTAAGAGCATTTTTCTGCTTCCTTTCTTCTTCCTGCAACTTCTCCTGCTGCCTGAGCTGCCATGCTTGTAATCCAGCATCCATTTCCTGTGACAGCAGTACAACTCGTCTCTGAAACAGACAGGAAAACAGTATGGGTAACATCTGGAGCTTGAGCTCTGCACCATATATCCTTTCACTCACAGATCAAAGTCAGAGGTTTCAGCTGGAAAATGACACTGCTGACTGGGGAAGGGGTGGGGCCAGGTTCCCGGTTGGGAAGCAGGAGGAAGATGGTAACATGTGTGGCAGAATCTCTTACTACTGCTTCCTGCCCTAGAAGTACCCTACTCTATTCCTCCCTTCTAACAGTACTATTAAAACTTCAGTGTGAGGGGTACATGTTAACTTAGGTGTCAACACAGCTCAAGACAAATTATAATTTAAACTTTCTCCTTCATATCACATGCAGGTTGCCCTGGCTGGGGCTTTAGCCACTCACTGCAAACTTCTCCCTTTGGGCTTTTCTTCGAAGCTGGCCTTTCATTGGAGGAGCAGGGCGGCCATCTGCAGATAGAAGTGAGAGAAAAGGCAAATATTAGGCATGGCCTGTGGCACTTTGTGAAAGCACTGACAGGAATGAGGGAGAAACTGATACACCCACTGTAAAGTTCTACTAAAACATGTCCCTCACCTTCGAGGGTGTAGTATGTCAGAACCACCAGGAATAAGCTCCCAGGCATGTTCCTACTCGATTTCACTTACCTCTCATTAGCCTGGAATTCAAGGTTCTTTGCAATGCTGAATCGCCTGAGTTACCTTCAGAAACACTCCACTCAACCACACTGACCACTGTGCTACTCACCATGAGCCTTTGCTAAAATCCATCTCACTCCCTACTGAGAACACCACCTCTTCCCTTTCCTTCCAGCCAAATTCTCATCCTTAGGCCCACCTCAAGCCCTACCTGTCTCAGAAACCTCTAACCTCTTCAAATCTCTCTTATGAAAGAAGCACACATCAATCATTTAATATTCATCTATTTGCCTTGGGACATTTATTGCACTACCATTTTTAACCTTATTCAGCCATCTCAAGTTCTTTTGGAAACTAGCAGAGCAGTGGAGTATTATTTAATTTTCAAAATGTCCATGCTTTGTTTCCCCAGCTAGACATTAAGTTTCTTGCGACCAGGGACTATGTCACTAAGCTTTCACTGTAGTGTAGGCACACATGCACAGAACAAAAGTTTCATAAATAGCTGCAGACTTGCTAAGAGGATACAGTATCTCAAATACATAATAAAGGAGTTAAAGAGAAAGGGCATTTTCAACAAAGAAACAGAGTGAAACTGTGTCCAAAAGTTTGAAGGCGAGACAGACAAGGGATATTATTTATCAATCAAGGGTGCCAATAGTATGCTAGGTATACATTTGTCATTTCATTTTACCTTTACAAGAACCATGAGATAGGTGTTCTTTTACAGATGTGGAAACTGAGGTAAACAATTAAGTAACTTGTCCATGACCCACAAAGTTAGCAAGTAGAGAAACCTGGATTAAGAATCAATTCCAGAGTCTTTCTGATATTCCATACTACTTCAAGGAGCTCCTAGGCTTCCTACAGTAAATAATAAATAGAAAAGACCTGCACCATCTTCCTCAGACACCAAATATCAGATAAAGCAAGCTAATACTCCTGTAAAATCCAATAGGACTCTTCTCTTGAGATGCTCATTTAGGCAGCCTTTCAAGGAGCTCTCCCTGTATTGGGTACCAAATTCTCAATAATGCACTCATCACACAGATGGGCTGTTCTTCCTAACTTTCTAAGAATTACGTCCCACTTTGAGAAACGTGGAGTTTTCATTACCTCCCCGGGGGCCGCCCCAAGTCCCAATTGTCTTCTGCTTATCTGCACAAGCCAAAAGATCCTGTCTACCTTTACTTTCCACAGGAGTTTAATTTACAAAATAAAGGGTTTCTTCCCCTATAAAGTAGGTTGTTCACTCAGACACACTCCCACACCCCTGCTCTGTCCAGGCGCGTTCTCTCAGAGTGAAACTCTCCCAAGTAGGGTTAACTGTCAGGTCAGCGCTCACCCGCGTAAGACCAGTCGGGGAGCTCCGTAAGGGGTCCGTAGCCGGAGGGGCTGGCAGCCAGGCCCTGCCTGGGTGGATCAAAACAGTCGGGTTAGGACTCATTAACGCTTCTGGATTCCCCGCTTCCCTAAACCCGCACTCACTGGAGTCTCCACTGGCTGCCCGCCCGAGCCGTTGCGCTGCAGTGCAGCCTCCGGACACCTGCTGGGAAAACAGGGCAGAGTTGGGAGAGAGGCCGTGCTGCCAGCTCACGGGTCCCGCCCCCGCCCCCACGGGATCCCGAGCCCGTGTACCCTACACCCACTTACTAGACAGCAGAGTACCTAATGCAGCCATGCTATGGCCCAGGAACCGGAAGTGGGCGTGGCCTCAGGGGCCACGCGCGACGCTGCAAGGGAAGCAGGAGGCCGCCATCCTGAATCTGATTTTCAATCACGGGCTCCGCCATCTTGGGTCATTGTACGGAAGAGAAGGACAAAACGGCGGCTTGGTTTTTGCACCCGAACGGTATTTCATCGTATGCATCCTCATTGGTGGTTACATTCTCAGTGGAGTTGTCCTCCCAGACTGAACCGTTCTGAACTGTTTCTACGAGTTCCCTGCAGCAGTCTCTAGTCCTTTGAAATTTATCCTTTATCTCAGCGGAGATAACATACACATCACCGCATTCTATTTTCTCCCTCATTCCTGTAACATTTTTCCCAGCCTAAGAGTCAAACCTAAAGAATCAGAAAGTTTGGGTTTCAGTTCTCACTCATTTATCCAACAAAATTGGAGAGCTATGTGACGAGCATTGTATTAAGTCTAGGAGACTGTGGGGAGCAGGACAGACATTAGTCTGATAGAGCCCCCAGTCTAGAGAGAGAAGACAGTAACTAATCACACATTACTGTAATATTACAGCTGAAATACGGAAGGGAAGTATGTGATGCTTGTGAGCATATAAGGAAACTTGACCTAGAATAGGCTGGCAAGGCTTTCTTGAGGAAGAAGTACCACTAAGATCTGATTCCATTTTTGTAAGAGCTACCACCATCCACTGGCGAATATAATCTTTGCAACATTACCTTGTGAGGTAGGTACTAGTAAGTGGTGAATCCACATCTGTGGTTCCGTCTTTTTTTAATCACTTGCTTTGAGTAAGTCATTTGTCCTTAATTTCTTCGTTAAAAAAAGCTTACTAGCCCTGGCTGGTGTGGCTCAGGGGATTGAACGCTGGTCTGCAAACCTCAAGGCTGGTGGTTCGATTCCCAGTCAGGGCACATGCCTGGGTTGTGGGCCAGGTCCCAGGTTGGGGTGCAGGAGAGGCAACCACACACTGATGTTCCTCTCCCTCTCTTTCTCCCTCTCTTCTCCTCTCTCTAAAAATAAATAAAATCTTTTTTAAAAAGAAGTGTAATATATAACATTTGCGCAAACATTTTAAGGATGATAATGTAAGTGAAAGTGCTTACAAATGGTGAAGCTCCTACAAAAGTGCCGATTACTGTGTGCTAGGCTAGACACTTAAACACGTGCTGACAGAGGGAACCTGAAGGTATGGTGTAATGCCCTATTTGAAGTTTATCATTTCCTTCTGCAAGACTGGGAAGTTTTTCCACAGGAGGTGCCTCTGAGCTGTGCTTTGAAAGAGGGGAAGGGTGGATCCTAGTTTAAGAAGTAAGAGAAGTTATTTTGATAACAGTAAGAATAGTAGAGGCTAGGAATGAACCAGAAGAAGGTATAGGAACAAAAGAAACTTGGTCGGTAGTCTGGGAGGGGGTGGGAAGTTAGGGGGCAGAGGGATGGAGGAAAAAGGCCTCATATGTGGACAACAGTGTGGTGATTGCAGTGGGAAGGGGAGTATAGGGGGGTTAAATGGTAATGGAAAAATACAATAAAAATTTTTTTAAATGAAAACCTTAACTATAAACCAACAGATGGACCCAAAAAACTAAGCAAGGGAAATAAGACAATAGAGTACCATTATCATCTTACATTCACATGCTTCATTTTCATTTACCAAGAACACTTCTGTGTGAATGCTTTCATACAATTTTCATAATAAACCTGTAAAGTAGATAAGACAGTCCGGGAGACAATCATTGTATAGATTGCTTGTAGTTTTCAGAGACCAAGAAATTGAATCAAAATGTGGCTGTGGATTTCTCGTTTTACAGTTGCAATAAGCACCAAGTGACACCCTTCTCAAGCTGGGCTCCATGCACCCTTGGCTGGTTCCGAGATGGACAGCTGAGGCAGACAGAACTGGAATCCCATTACATCGTTTACACTTGGGGAATCAAGTAGCAGTAGAAGCCAAGGGTTGGAAAAATAACCTCAGTGTCAACATTCAAGATTGGCAGGGAAGATGACACTACCACCAATGCTATATCTTTTTATTTTTTAAAAAAGATTTTATTTAGTTCTAGAGAGAGAGGAAAGGCGGGAGAAAGGGAGAGAAACATTGATCAGTTGCCTCTTGCATGCCCCCAAACCGGGACCAGGAACCTGGCCCACAACTCAGGTGTGCGCCCCAACCTACTGGGAATTGAACTGCTGGTGCCTTTTTGGTTTGTGGGATGACTCCCAACCCACTGAGCCACACCAGTCAGGGCCCAGTGCTACATCTTTACAGTGTTTATAGAACTGAACCGGCAACGTTCCTTTATTCTGGTAGTAACACAGAAGGGGACACCACGGATCTGCATAATCATAAAAAAGGGAACATGCGTCCTGGCTGGTGTGGCTCAGTGGAATGAGTGCTGGCCTGTGAACCAAAAGTTGCTGGTTTGATTCCCGGTCAAGACACATGCCTGGGTTGTGGGCTGGGTCCCTGGCTGGGGGAGTGTGAGAAGCAACTGATCCATGTAACTCTTGCACATTGCTGTTTCTCTCCCTCTCTTTCTCCCTCCCTTCCCTTCTCTCTAAAAGTAAATAAATAAAATCTTGAAAAAAAAAGGAACATGCATTAAGGTGCACAATGTGGACACTTCTACCTGCAGAAGTGAACACATGTAATAATTTAATAGCTGTGGGGGTCAAGGAGCTACAGCTGGAGAACTTTGGGGCAAGATGGGAAGTTTGACCATGAAAACCGGGAAATCTGGGAGGACTGAAAGGTCTTGGGAAAGAAGACTAGTTCAGCCTTTGACGTGGTTATTTTGATGTGGCAGGGGGACAATCCGTGGGCTGCAAACAGCAGGAAATACGGGTTAGGATTTTGAGAGAGAGAGACAGAACACTAGTGCTGACAGCTAACATCAGCAGCAGTCTCAGGGACCTCATGGAACACGTGCAAGGGAGGGGTTTGGCACTTGGAAAGCTCTCCTCAATGACTTCATCAGACTCATAAGCCGCAGGAAAGTGGTTTCAGCATCCCAAACTAGATGTCTTTCTACTTCTGGAGTTCATCGGGCAAAGGCTGGAATTAAGAGCAATGGGAAGCATCAGGAATCTGAGCTCCATGTCTCCCCTCTCTTTAACACTTTTGCCCCTCAAGGGCATAATGGCCTGTATTTGGCTCTAACATTTCTTTTAAAGATTTTATGTATTTTTGGACGGAGGGGAAGGGAGGGAAAAAGAGCGGGAGAGAAACATCAATGTGTGGTTGCCTCTTGCACGCCCCCTACTGAGGACCTGGCCTGCAACCTAGGCAGGTGCCCTGGCTGGAAATCCAACAGGCCAGCCCTCAATCCACTGAGGTGCACCAGCCAGGGCTGGCTTTAACATTTTGTTATCCACTCATGGTTTTTTTTTTTTTTTTTGTCCAACATGTTTATTTAAATATCCTTCTGCCCAGTTTGTATACAGTAACTTTTGTACAACTGCTTTGCTCTGGGAAGTTAGGTGCTTTCTTAACCGTTGGGATGATTAATGATGATGTTGGAGAGAGCATAAGTGAAGCTGACTGTTGCCAGTGCCACCTCATTTTGCTTCCTCTTCCCCTTTTTGCATACTTGTGACCGAATTCTAAGGTTTGGGAAGTGTCTTATTTCACATTCCTTCATTATCTTCCTTCCTGGGACAGCTAAAGATCAAATCACTGTCACATCCCAGTGAGAAGTGTGGGCACTGATGGCTACAAACCACCCACTCACACAGTGCATCACTTCGCATATTATTTTCTTATTATCTACATACTTATTGTAATTTATTCCTTTTCTTATCCCATGGCTGTCAAATCCCTGCTAAATCAATATGACCTTGGGCTACACCGTTTTGTTTTTTTTTTTTTGCCCAACAACTTTGAAATCTCTTAAGCTGTGGCTTTCCACCAGACTGGTCTTGAAGGTCGAGGGCTCTCTGTGAATCTCTGCAGAGTGGAAACATCGGCTTTATAAAATGCCAAAGTGAGACTGACCAAAAGGTATACAAAAGGAAATTGTATTATTTACAAGTTGTCTCTTAGCCTTAAAACATGGTGAAGCATTTACAGACCCCCCCCTTTTTTTTTAACAAGCCCAGAAAATTCCTTTACTGTTGGGTTGACGCTGCCTCTAACACTCTTCAGGTGAAAGGTGCTTTGGTGCCTCCAGCCTCCCAGGCACCCTCAACCAGGACATTTTTTGTTAAGTGCTGCCTCCTGGCGGCCGCCCCCCTTCAAGACACCTTTCTGGCCTAGAGGAGACCACTTTCCTTAATTTGGGATCTCGAAGATGATGCAACAGCTCCCCCGAGGGGGCGGGGAGTTGAGAACCTCGGGGGAGGAGACGCCCTTCCGGGAGACCCCTCCCCCAGCTCCACGCGGGCGCTGCTCCTGCTGCCCTCCCCCACAGGATTTTGCAGCCCTAAGCTCCTCCGAATTTCAGCCGAGCTTCTCGGAGCAGGAGGCGGGCCGGGTTGCCAGACCCCCCTCGGGCCGCCAGCTGGAGCTGGATTGCGAGGGAGGGAAGAGGAAACTGAGCGTTCCTGGGGCGGAGGACGCGTCGGAGGGCATCCGCGGTCATTTTCATTCCCAGAGACAGCGCAGCGGTGCCTGAGCCAGGAGAAGGCAGAGGAGCGGGTTGCGAGGTCTCTGGGGTCTCGGTCCTTTGCGCCCTTTGCCTACACCTACCACGAGCCCGTCTAGCACTTTCTGGAGCCCGCGAGGGACGAGAGCTCCTTGGCCAGGGGGAGGGACCTGAAGGGACGCTGGGTGGAGCGGGGTCCTAGTCCCCCAAGGCACAAACGGGTTCGGCCCCCGCAGCCAGACTGGACAGCAAAGGCGACCGAACTGTTGAGATGGGCTTTGAGGGCGGGGAGAGGCAGGTT
>PVKM010017463.1:0-25907 GCA_004027735.1 Carollia perspicillata
TGCAGCCAGGGCAAGTTGTTTCTCCTCAGTGGGAGAAGGGGTCTCAGTTTCTCCACTTGAAGGATGAGAAGAAAAGTCTCATCAAGGTTTGGAGAGAAGTGACAAAGTGAAATGAAAACCCCCTGGCATGGGAAACTGAACTTATGAAGCCAAGATGCAAAAGCACTCAAGAACCAAGCCAACGCTTGGAGTTATCACCTATCACCTACTGTTGTAGTGAGAGCTTCTTGTCATTTGCCATGTGAGGCTGTGGGTTTCAGGGAGAAAGAGGGAGTTGTAGGGAAGGAGGGCAAACATCTTTGAAGGCAAGTAAATTTAAGGGCCATCCCCTCCACCTCATTCCCAGCCTGGGCCCTAGCAGATCACAGATCACAGTAGGAGACAAGGGAACTTTTGCATCAATGAACATGAGAGCCAGAAGTGGCATTTAATAGACCTCAGTGTCTAAGTGGGGAAACTAATCTCCAGGGAGAGAAACAACTTAACCAAAGTCACGACTAGTTGGTTGTTGGATGAGTTTAGGATTTAACTTTGATTAAGGCCAAGATGAGCCAGCACCAGACTCAGAAGGAGAAAGGATTAAAGATCAACATCAAACCTAAACAATTTGGGAACATCATTTGGCCTCATTCTCTATGTCAGTTGTCTTTAGCCTGGGGACCACGACCCCACCTAAAGGTGAAGTCATGTACATATGTATATTCCCTCATTATCCCAAAACTGTTAAGAACAACTGACTAGTCTGCATCCTTGTTACTTCCTTGAAGTTTATAGAGAAGCTCCTAAGGCCCTGGCAGGGTGGCTGGGTTGATTGGAGTATTGTCCCAATACACTAAGGTTGTGGGTTGGATCCCTTGTCAGAGCACCTGGAAGAATCAACCAGTAAGTGCATAAATAAGTGGAACAAATCTCAATCTCTCCCTCTCTCTCCTTCTCTCTCCCCCATTCTTTCTCTCTCTCTCCCCCATCTCAAAAATCAATTTTAGAAAAAGCTCTTAAATGTTTTTATATAGACCATTGCATTGTCTAGACATGAGTTCACCTCATGACCTTGAACAAGGCCCTTAACACATCTGCACCTCACTTTACTCATCTTAAAAAATGCAGTCAATAAGTGATTTTGTGCCCCTTGTTTAAAGTACATGCTGGGCTAAAACAAAGAGGTAGAATCAGGTGGCCTCTCCTGTCCCCTCTGGGTCCAGTGGGCCTGTGATCCACAGCCCCTCCCACAACCTCTGACTCAGACTCCTTCTGTAGGTGACACTGGAGGAAACAAAGTGAGAGGAGTGGTGGACTCTCCCCCAGGAATCCACAAGCTCAGTAAGCTCTCCAGAGGTACCTGCTCCCCAAGAAACAAGATGAACCACATTCTGCACCATTCAGCTTTATCGGAGCCCTTACCCTATAATATGCAGACATGGCCAGCCAAGTGAATCAGAGGAGTCTGGGAACTTTTATGATCTGAACAAAGGTGATAGTTATTTGATGGGAATTGGGGGGTGGGGGGAAGCAATGTCCTGAACAGAGCTGACTCTCTTCTACTGACCCTGTGTAATTACACCTTGGCTCCCAATAATGACAGTTGCAGAAATCTAAAATCTTAACTCTCAGGTGAAATTAAATCAGATTAGCCCCAATCTTGCTGGAGGGCTGGGGATGGTTAGAGAAACTAGTTAGTTACCTTACCTTAAGATGTGGGGTGAGACAATCTCCCTATAGCTGTCCAAGCCACAGCCCAAGATACTGGGCCACTATGGTTGATTTTTGAGGGTTCATACCCCAAATACTCCCACTCTGTGCCTAGGAAAACTTAGGTCACCTAAGGTCATTCCACCACTCTGCTGGGCCACCACCCCACACAGAAGACAGAAGATATGTCTTCTGGTGGGTGGATTATAACCTAATAAAGGAGGAAGGGCTCCCTATACATGCCATCTACACACTTACAACGTTATGTAGATACCCTGGCTAATCATTCATGATCATATATATGGTATCACAGAATGTCAAAGCTGGAATGGACCCATCTGTTTCCTAGTCCAACTTTTCTATCTTAAAAAATAATTAAAAGTGAGGCCAGAGAGGGTCAGAGGGACTTACCTGAGGTCACACATCTTTTTAGGGATAGAGCCAGGTCTCCTGGGCCTCTGTGCAGTATATTGTCTACTGCATCACAATGAGTAGAGAAGTTTAAGTCAGAGACTGAGTGCTGGTGGACAGTAGTGGGGATGGAGTAAAGAAGATGGAACGGGAAGAACTGAGGGAAATCAGGAAGGCTTCACAAATGTGGTGAGTCCTGAACAGGTTCGGTTATGCTACATTCTATAAGCAGCTTGATGGCCCTCAGTGTTGGTGCATATATGTTCTCTAATTTATTCCTCACAAGAAATCTGTGAAATAGTGTTACTCCTTCTCAACAAGAGGAAATTGAGGCTCTGAGAGACTAAGAAACTTACCCAATATTACACATACTCTATGTGTAAATAGATCAGTGGGATCCTGAGTCTAATTCATTTTCCATGTGTTATCAAAGGCTAGTCTTTGACTAAGGAACTAACATGACAAGGAAATATATACTTAAATGAAAGAGCACTAATCTGAGATTTTACTTTCTATGACACTTCCTTCCTCCAAAGTTTCCAAGACCTTTAGGCATTGGAAGTGCGTTAATGTTCTACTGCTGCAGTAACAAAGTACCACAACTTTAATGACTTAAAGCAATATAAATTTTTGTCTTGTAGTTATGGAAGTCAGAAGTCTGACATAGGTCTCTCTGGGATAAAATCAAAATGCCAACAGAACTGTATTTCTTTCTGGATGTTCTAGGGAAAAATCTGTTTCCTTGCCTTTTCCAGCTTCTAGAAATCATGTACATACCTGGTTTGGGGGTCTTCTTCCATCCTCAAAACCAAGGCTTCCTCATATCACATGACCCTGACACTGACTCTGCTGTGCCCCTTTCCCTGTTGAAGGACTTTTGTAATTACACTGGGCTCACTCCAGTGTAATCAGCTCAATGTCAGGCAGAGTTCTCTGTGAACAGTTGAACTCTGGGATCTTCTTAACTCTGTTCATCCTCCTCCATGAGAACATGACCTGGTGTCTCCGTCATTCTGTACATCCTTATTTAGTCTTTTTCTCCTTAGGCTCAACCAAAGACACTGAAATGCATGTGACATGAGCAATGTCATCTCATTCATCTCATCAGAAACTAAAAATCTCAAACAATCAGGTCTCCTTTTCCAATCTCTCACCCATCCCTTTCCTGACTCAGCCTCAGACTCCTCTCCTCTCAACCCAGGAAAAGGAGATAGGATACCCTTGCCCACCCTCCTTGCCTAGGTAATTCCTACTGTTCAGTAAAACACAGCCCAGACATCTCATGCAGGAGCTTATAACAACCTTACACCTGAGGCTAATGAAGGGGCCTTGATCTGGGATATAAGGGCTTACCTCTGCCTATCTTTTCAATGAGACTGTAAACCCCTTGAAAGCAGGGCCATGAGTGATTGAAGTAATAAACAAATAAACTTAGTGATGTAGATTTCTTGCTTTCTAGGACTCTGGAAGATTGCTTTTTCTCATAGACAACATTTCACAGAAAAAAAATGGAAAAGATGAAGAGGAAGGAGGAGAGTAAAAAAAAGAGGAGGAGAAGGAAAAGGAAGAGAGTCCCGCATTCTACACCTGTTTCCAGATCCAAATAATTTTGTCTCTTCAGATTCACCTGTGGGTGGGTCTTTCAAATGTCTCTTTCATACCATACAGGCCCACTCCTACTCCAGCCTCCAGAAAATTATGTTCCTCACAGGAGCATCAGCGGGACTCCCCTGGGTCAACCTCTGACTCTCCTCACCCAGGTATCTGTTTCTTACCAAGACAGGGAGGACTCACATTGGTGCTATATCAACTCTCTGTGCACCAGTCCTAAAGAACAAAAGGTCACCTGGTCTCCTTCAATTCACCTTTTAAAAACTTTTTAGAGATCAAGTGTCCCAAAACTATATAAAACTTTGAAGCAATTTCTGATTGTAGTCAAATACCTCTCTTAGGAAAAGACCTAACATATCTCTTCAAGTTAAGGGGGCCATAGTCATCTTTAAAGTCCCTGGAATTTGGTCAACTGTAGCAAACAAGTTCAAGGCCACCACTTTGTGGTCTAAGGACTTCTTTCATAATGAATCATTTCCATTTCCTGTTACATGAGATCCTGCTATACTCCCGGTTGTCTCCTGCAGTCACCTTCCTCATTCCTTAAGTAATGCAGTTATTCCATCAATAATCATTTGTGTTCTATTTCCTTTATCTATGGCACAGCCTTCACCCTCTCAGAACTTACAACCCAGGGTAGTAATAAGATCTTGTACATAAATAACTAGAATTCCTAATAACAATAGTAAGTGTCATATAAATAACATAGAAAAGAGATACTACAAGAGTTCAGAAAAAAGGGTGTCATTTCTGGTTTAGAGTAACCAGGACAAACTGTTGGAAGGTTGTAGACATAAGTAGAACCTTGACAAATGTTTAAAATGTCAACAGGCACAAAGAGGGAGGGCCAACAAATAGAAGTGACAGCCCAAACAGAAACTTAGCAGTAGAGAAAACTGGGTGTGTTTGCTTTGAAACTTTTCCTTTCATCTCCTTGGCTTTTATTGACCTGAGTACTAAGAAAAGTTTTTCCAGAAGGCAAGGAGACAGCCCAACCTTGTTCCATCCTGTTTTCTTGGTCACTATAAAAACTCTGTAACTCCACTTTTAGAAATATCATAAACCAAGGTTGAGATGAAGATTACCTGCCTTCTCCCTCCTCTCCCTTCTCCTCCACCTTACTTCACAACCCAAGAGCAGCAAAGGACTCCTATTTCCCTCAAGACTTCTGTGCAAGAAAATTACTCTCTCCAGGAGGCTGTGGGTCCTTTGTAGGCCTGGAACCACAGGATAATCTATCTTCCTTGGGCCTGCAAGTATGATTTTCCAGGTTCAGTGAAGACATATTCATTTTGAAAGAGGCCATAAGTGCCCTTGACCCAGACAGACCCCAGGCCTTACACATAAAGTCTTCCCATTAGTGAAGATGAGATGAGCAAGCTGGATCTTATCTCTCACCACATCCTGAACCAGTTCGTTGGACAGACAACAAACCCAATCCTAGCTTAACAGACTGAGATAACGTTTTATGAACATTCTTTTGCTGCTGCTTCTAATGAGAGATCTGAGAGGAGCCCCTCCCTGTTGAGGTCTGCTGAGGACCCAGAGGCCAAAATGGAGGCTGATTAACAGGCATCCCAAGCAGTGACTCAAACTATGGGCAGGTTCAGAAGAAGCTCATTATGGTAACTCCATAATTAGGATCTCAGCTCACGTGGCCAGTCATTCCTGCAGAAGGCTGGACAAAGCACTATATAAAAGTCCCTACCTGGCTGGACTCTGCAATCCATATTCTTTGAGTCTTGCTGAAGATCAGGTAAGTGGAGGCACCTGTGCCCTCTGTCCCCAGCTGCTCTGTCTCTGGGAGATTACTGTTCTCTTCCTCTACTGGTCAGTATTTTCTATGGATTTTTGAAGTGCTTTGCCATTTCTTGGGCCTCCCAAACCACCCTGTATATT
Source organism: Carollia perspicillata (assembly GCA_004027735.1). Lineage (NCBI taxonomy): Eukaryota > Metazoa > Chordata > Mammalia > Chiroptera > Phyllostomidae > Carollia > Carollia perspicillata. Next base: position 5,611 of record PVKM010017463.1, read on the forward strand.
CTATCTAGTCTCTTGCACCTGATTTGCAAAAAGATTAGTCAACTAGAAAAGGGGGAAAAGACCTGTGGTAAGATGGGGATTTGGGGTAGAAAAGGGCTATGGATATCCACACAAGCAATGAGAATATTCCTACCTAGAAGATGGGCATCAAAAGTTGCTGAAGTAGAGACAGAAAAGAGAATGGGATAAAAAAACAGCAGAAAAATGGGTTCTTGTGATTAACAATAACTTATTCTCTATTCCCTTCTGTTAATCCTTCACCCCATCAGTCCCCAGCCTGGTACTGTTAGTGCAAAAAATTTCAATTTCTGTGTTTCTTCTAGGTTCTGCAAATTGCCCTACGATGTCTTTTAATGAGCAGCAGTGCAAGCAGCCATGTGTGCCTCCTCCATGTCTTCAAAAGACCCAAGAGCAGTGCCAGGCAAAGGCTGAGGAGGTGTGCCTCACCCCATGCCAAGAAAAGTGTCCAGTGCAAGCTCAGGAGGTGTGTCTTCCTCAGTGCCAAGAGTTAAACCTAGAAAACTGCCCACAGCAATGCCAAGATCCATGCCTACCTCCATGCCAAGACCAATGCCCACCTCAGTGTGTGGAGCCATGCCAGGAGACACTCCAGACAAAATGTGTGGAGGTTTGCCCACAGAAAGTCCAGGAGAAGTGCTTACCCCCTGGCAAGGGAAAGTAGCTGCTTTCATAATGCCATCTAGGATCAAGAAGATGGCCAATGGATGAAGACCCAACCCCAGCCTGTGCTATGGTGACCTTCTCCTGTGGGTACCTCTGTGTGCATCTGTTCTTGCCTCCTGGCTTTCTCAGTATTCCAGGACCTGGTGTGTGTCTCTAAGAACAGTTCTCTGTATTTCATTGACCTCAGTGAATAAGTTTTTGGGGTTTTTTCAGTAGTTTAGTAGAAGAGCTCAGAAGCCTAGTTCAGCTCCATTGGTGCACAAATTCACCCAGCCCTGAGTGTGTAACCAACCAAGGATGCCTGCATTCATTTTTTAGAGTGTCAGCCTCTCACTGGAGCCTCAAAACAAACTGAATTTGGTGGACTCTATACTTGACCACCACCATCCAGGGTGTGGAGAAGAGGTATGGTGCTATTACAAAATCAAAAATTGGGTAATTTTTTCTCTGCATTCTAAAAAAAAGACAGCAAATAATTGGATGTTGTAATGTTGATTGTGCTTTAAAAAATAAAACAAATGTATTTAAATGATTGAACTCAAACAGCCAATAAGGAAAGACGAGATGGGGCATTTGGGGTCCCGGTTAATCTTTGTGCTTCATGGCTGGTCTGCTTTGGACCCTCATTTTTCCATCACATACAATTCTTTACTGGTGTGATATGCATCTCGTGATGTAGGCTGGTCTGGTCTCCAGCTGTTTTGCCTTCTTCTCCCTGGTGAAGGTGAAATACAGAATAAAGCTGATCCTAAGCTGATATCTGACTCATGTGCTCTTTGCTCCTTCCTCCCCACCACCCAAACACCTGCCGTCCTTGTGATATATTCTCCTTCCCCTGCCCTGGCTTTTTTTTTTTTTTTTTTGGAGAATCTTGAGTAAGAATAAAAAGCAGACCTCATAGCAATGCTGAAAGAGGCCCCCTTTAGGGGTACCTGGCCCACTCCTCCACCACCTACAACCTAGAGGCTCACTTACGCACACACTTTACAGTGAGAAAATCCAGGAGGACCTGGGACCTGTGTTCTCTCAAAAGTCCAGGTCCAGGATACTTTCCAATACAGCACATTTTTTTCTGATCCTTACTTTCCAGAGAAAGGGCCAAAATGAGGCAGAGGGAAGTGTATAGAAGAGGGGGTCCCCAGTCAATCCACGACACCTCCAAACATAGCATCCCTGTCAGAAGTACCTCTGAAATGAACATAGACTAGGGAACCAAAATTATCTGCCTTCCATCTGACCAGATTTGAGAAAAGTCAGGCAGCCTGTTTCACCTCCCTCTACCCTGCTGCCCCTCCGCTGAGGAGGTAGCACCAAGCTGGTGGCTGTGGGGTTCTGTGAAATGGATGGAGAGGAGCAAGACTTACAGGAAAGAAACAACAGGCTTCCTCAGCCATGCATGGGGCCTGAAGGCTATGTCAAGGGCCAGCCTCCTGAGGGATAAAGGGGCTCCCATTTGTTCCCCTGGGTCACCCTTCCTACTCAACCCATAGGGGTGCGCCCTGGTGAAGGGCTGTTTGGCTAACCTGAGGGCCGCCCGGTACTAGAACTGCCCCAGTCTCTCTTAAAGATTTTCTAAAGCAAGAGAGAGAACCAGAGGATGACTTGGGGGCAGATTTCAGGTAGAACCACAGAGCCCTGAGGCACTCACCTGAGTCTGCAGGTGGCAAGTGCCAGCCCCCAAGCTCTGTACACATTTGGAGGGAACCCTGAAAGCAGCCTCAGGCAGCTGTTATATTGCCCCTTTAAGGAACTTGTCTGGCCTCACAAAGCCAGTAAGTGGTGAAGTCGGGATTCTAACTGGAGTCCCTCTGGACTCCAGCACAGAGCTCTAATTTGCATGAGGAAGTGTCCGTGACACATAGAAAAGATTTCTGGAACCTATCTTCTTCTCATTCATTCATTCACCACCTCACAAGGGCTCACTGGTCACCTAACAAGTGCCAGGCGCTGTTCCATGTGCTGGAGAGACAGCGGTGAGCCAGGCAAGCAGTGTCCATGCACAGAAATGAGAGTTTCTTTCCACATGCCACACCAAGCCTTTCCAAAATCTGTACATCTCAAGTCCCTGAACATCCCCAGGGGCCTAAACCATAGTTCTCTTGCCTCCCTGCCTGGTTGGAATCTTCCCACTTTGGCATAAGCCAGCTGCACCCCAGGGCACAGGCCTGCAGAGGGACCCAAGAGAACTTTCCTAGCAATGCAGCTTCTTACCTGGCTGAGGAAGGCTCATGGACACATCTCCTCCCTCTTGGCTCAAGCCCAAGAAATGTCTTTGCTCTCCAGCCTAAAGACATGCACAGGTTGAAGTCTAAAGTCAGACACTCAGATGCAGAGAGGAAGCATGGGGCTGGCAAGTTTGGTTTTTAGCCATATCAGAGAAAGAACAGCCCATGATTACAGGAGAGGCCTCAGTCTGCAGGAGACAAACCTGCAGATTACAGATAGGGAAACAGACATCAAGGAGCCAGCAGGCCTTCTTCAAGCTCTGTCCTGGGAACTGCCATACCTTCCTCACGCTTGCACAGCTCTGACCCAGCCCTGCCCTCACTGCTGCTGCAGGGACCAGGGCCCTATTGACACAGACTTAGTTAAGGCAACAGCTAGGACCAAGTACTCAGCAGCCAGACTCCCCCAGCTGTGTATATCTGTGCTGAAGCCTTTTAGAAAGCAGGGGAATGGCATTGCCAAAAAGAATACCAGAATTTAGAAGTTCTATTTGACAACTGTTAAAGAAAAAACAAAAGTGAAGGCCATAATTTGAATATACCCCTAGACCAAACACCCACAGCCACATACCTGAAACTTAAAACTATCCTGATTTCCCCAAAATGTTGCCTTTCACTGTAAGTGAAATAAGATTTCCTTGATTCAGCATGACTTCATAGCTTCCTAGCCAATCAGCTACAAACAAAATTTATGTAGCAGTGCTACCTGAAAAGAAATGTAGGCTTCTGGTAGCCAGTCATGACAGAGATTAATGTACCTCTTGTCAAGCTTTATTAAACCAAACTATAACCCTCACCTTCTGAGCTTCCAGCTTGAAGTCTTTCAGTTTTGTAAACTGGGGGTTTTTTTATGTGCACGATAAACTTTTAATTTTTCTCTAACTTGATTTCATTTCAGTGTTGACACAGTTAACTTAATATGTGACAAGAATGGACTTCTGAACTCCATGGGCCGAGAGGAAAGATGCAAACTGACAAGACTTCTAAAGAGGGTGGTGAATTCACCCATTCACTCGGTAGATTCAGGAGAATGCACCACACACAAGGCACTGTTCCAAGCTCTGGAGACCAGGTGGGTGGGAGTCTATGGTGGAACTGTGACCTAAAGACTTTCTTTTAGAAACTGTTGAAATCTACTTAGTCCAGAGAAGAAATACCCAAGGCAGCAGGATAGCTGTCCTCAAGCATTTCAAGCACTTTTGTGAGGGAGAGACTGGATTTCTGTGAGGTCCCAAAGGACAGAGTTGGTTGGGACCAATGGATAGAAGTTATGAATTTGGGTTCAATTTAGGAACTTTCTTATGATAAGATCTGTTTTATGGTGACAGGAGCTGCCTTTGGACATGTTCATGTTCCCATGAACTGGAGGCATGTAACTAGGGGGCAAAAAAGAGTGTGAGCTCTAAGCTCCCTTCCAACCTCTCTAGGACTAAGTCTCAGCTTGCTCATCTAGCTCTCCTGGGCAGAATTGGGACCCAGGGGCAGAGGACCCTAATGGGCCAGGGAGATTCAGTAGACCTGACCCTGGGGTCAGGAGACAGAGGAAGTTACTCTGCCCTCTAGAACATTCCTGGGAGATCCAAACTCTAGGGGACCAGCAGAGTATAGACCACAGCTTGAGGTTAAAGGAAAAGAGGAGAACAGGGAAGTCATGGGCAGTGGCTCCCCAAATATGAGAGTTTTAATATGTTTTTAGGCCCAAACACTTCAACTCTGAATGGCACCTTACAGGGGTTCCTCATGCCTTCCAAACCCAGCCTTCCCAGTCTGGGACTAGCAGACCTTTTTTCTCTTTGTTCCTTGTGCCTTTGTCTTCTGGACCTCCTTTCTCTCCTGGGCCAGAGCGGTTTATCTGTTCCATGTGCATGGACAACTGACAACCTATCATGGCCTCCTTTCCACCTGAATCTGCCCGTCTCAACCCAGGATTCTTCCCCTGCTGTGTCTGCCAACCCATGGGTTTCAAACTCACCTTCTCTGGGAAGCCTTCTGTGATGTCAAGCCCATTTCCTAAGAATACAGGAAGACCTTTCCAGCACTTCAGCTTGGGCTCCAAAATGCTGCACTGGTCACTAGGAGTCTATGGCACCCTTGTCGTTGCCTTGTGTGTGAATGACCTGTGTGCCCTATCAGCATGAGAGCCCCAGATGACAACCCTCATTCCTTGCTGGGTTCTTTGCCTGTCTTCACTGGGCTAACTGCACTAAGTCTTAGACGCTCTCGGAATTGGCCAACATGTATGCTCTCTGAGGCAGAAGCTTCTTTTATTGAGAGGGTGAGCAACCATCCTGGTTTCTCTGAGACTAAGGGAGTTTCCAAGATGCAGAGCTGACTTTTAATGCTAAAACTGGGATAGTCCCAGACAAACCAAAGATGAGTTGGTCATTCTAATTGGGTGCCTGCATGTATAGACATGATGCTTGGTGTCGTAGAAGCTCAAAGGGAAAGTAGATGAGACTCTCATGCTGAAGAACTTTGTAGCCCAAACATGGAAGAAGGAAACTATGTTGTTTTGGGGAAACTACAAGCTCAGAGGGCTTAGTGCCCATTGCCTGATCCCCTCTCTCCACAGCTCCATTCTCTCTCTCTCTCTCTCTCTCTCTCTCTCTCTCTCTCTCTCTCTCTCTGTGTGTGTGTGTGTGTGTGTGTGTGTGTGTGTGTGTGTGTGTTGGGTGGGGGTCAGTAGATCAATAGGCAAGTGCCAAGGCTAACCCTGTATAGGCATGAACTAGGAGGTTCTGGACCACAGAGTATAGTGGAGGATATCTCCATGTCCCCCAACTCTAACTCCACGCCATCATTAGCCTCAGAACACCTAGGCTGATAGGCAACAGGTCTGGACTCACTCACTCCTGCTCTTCCTCTCCTGCTCTCCTAAGACACCTGTCTCCCACCTGGAGATGGCTGGAAGAAGAAGTGAGCAGGGCCAGCATGACCATCTAACCTCAAGCTCCCCATCTCCCCTACTCCCCAACCCTCTCGAAAACAACCCACCCTCCTTTAAAAGCCCTGGGTACCCCTTTTCTCTTCCCAACAGCACCATCTACTGGCCACAGAGGCACTGGGCCTTCTGTGGACCACACCCAGCCTGGCCTAAATCAGAAATGGTTGCACTTACTGGGGCCCTGAGGATGCTAGGTGCTGGCACAGAGATTGGGAGGAAGGCTAAACATGTAAGACAGAGTTAAATAAGTACTGGAGGCAGGGGACATCGATGATGGTTCAGGGCACAGATTCAGGAGTCAAACTGCTGTGAGTCAAATCTAGACTCTACCACTTCTAGTATTTCCTTTTAAAAATTTACTGAGAACCTTGGATGTTCCAAGCACCATTTCAAGCACTAGAGATAGAATGGTAAACTAAATACACAGAGTTCCTGCCTTCCATAGCTTAAAAGTTCAGAGTAGACAAACAAGTGGAACTAAGCAAATGCATAAATGAATAAATGTGGGAAATAAAGCAGGGTGATAACAATGTCTGGTGGGGAGAGGTGCACTTCAGTCAAGTAGTCTGGAAAAGCCTATTTGAGCAGGTGACAGCTGAGGAGAAACAATGATGGGAAAGAGCCAGGCATGGGGGGATCGGGGTGGTAAGAGAACAAAGATTATCACTGCAAAAGAACTCTGTAAGTCAGGAGCCACTGGAGTCTGGACACTGCATTTGAAGGTGGACCCTGACCAGCTTTTAGTCTGGTTAAATGGTGTGCGCAAGAGGAGGAGGCCTCCAGGCACTTTGTCATGGGAGCTGTGGCTGACAGACTTAGGGGGCACATGATGTCTCACTTCAGACCTTTCTAACGTGATCCCAGAGGAAAGGGCATGGATCAATGAGTTCTGGGTATAGGAAGGCAGATTTCTTCTCACATCAGGAATAAAATGCCCAGCAATGGAAAGGGTTGCTCATTCAGTAGTGAGCTAACTATCACTGAAAGTATGCAAGAGGAAGCCAAATGACTAGCCAAAGTTATAGGAAGTTTGGACTAGTTTTATCATAGATGCAAAAAGACAATAGACAGGCTCTGTTAAAGTAAAAATTGATCTTTTTCAAGGAAGATACTGGCCCAGCACATGACTAGCTACCATGACTCACTTTTAGTTAAGAAGTTTTCGTTTCAGACCACCCTGTGTGGTTATCTGGTCTCTGAGTTTGTAAAGCCCACCATGAAGGCCTCCCCTGAGCTTGTCAGGTTTAGCATGTGGCCCCTTTTTGTCCACAGCAGCATCAGAACTGGTCGTCCAGGACAACAGACCCTTAACTTCTGAAAGTGTCCTGGTGATTAAGTTCCATTTATGTCCCAGTCCTTTGGTATCATTTGGTGGGGGGGATGAACTTTGGTTCTGGGTACAGCTGGAGGTCTAAATTCTCTCCTCTGGGCATGCTTCAGCTGCATAACATGAGATTTAAGTCTGTTGTATCTGAAAAGCAACTTAATATCTTGTTAAACAGGGTAAGACCATTTTGAGCTGGTTCTGTGGTTACACTGACATCATATTAGTTAGAAAAAAACAAAATGTAGACACCTTTAAAGATAAAATATCGACTTTAAATATTAATAATAAATATAGAAAAAAATCAAATATTTTTCCCTGATCCCAATGGATCATGCCACACACCCAGCAAACAAGAAGCCTCCTCTAGAGATTATTTTTATAATGGAGTCCTGAGTTACTTAGTGGCAGCAAGACCTTGGACAAATCTCTGAGCCTCAGTTTTTGCATCTGTAAAATTGAAATAATGATCAGCCACCCATACTCCTGCAAGATGGCTATCCTCGGAAGCACATAAGATATTTGTGAAAGCACTGTGTAAGCCATAAACTATTGTTACTGGGGGAGACCCCCTGGAGCTCTGGACAGCTCCAGGGGTTCTCCACCATTGGTTAGATGGTGGCAGGTATAGGTTTTTACACTGAGTGCACAGGAAGCTATAAATATCAATGGATAGGGCCTGAGTGAGAAAAGCTAGCAAGATAATTGGATAGAGAAAAAAGCCCTTCCCCCTACATCAACCTCCCATGCCAGATTGGGGGTGAGATTGGGAAGGCATATGCAGGTGCCATAGAAGTCAAAATGGCACAGGAAGAGGAGCTGAACAAAGGGGCCTGTCAGTCTAGCCTGGGGAAAGAAGGGATTAGTTGGGAGGTGGACCCACCTGAAGCACGTGAAAGTTTGGGAAGTTGATTGGTCATTTTGAGAAAGCTCCTGATCCATCCCATACCCAAATATAATCGCAGGGGAACAAAGAGGTTCACTGGCTCATGACCTCCATACCACAGTGCATTTGCCTAATCTCTCCTTGGGCCATGTGACCTTATCAGCCACAGATCCCATGGCTTCCTGCAGGGAGTCTCTTGCTCTCTTGCCCATCTGATGATGCATTCACCAGTGCATTCATGCGCTCTCTCCCAGGAGTACACTACCTTGTGGTCCTAGTGTCTGCATGGCCCATGGGCGTGCAGGCTGCACACACAAGCTACAGCGATACAGGGTGCAGCCAAGAGGGGGGGCCCAAAAAGGGATTTGGAATGGGGTCCAGAACCCAAGGCATCCAGGAAATATTAAGATGTCCTCACCCCTTTCCCCCACAGGTGTGAGTTGGGGGAAGAGACAAATGGAGCAGGTTGTTGAGAGTTTTTTTGCATACCAACAGTTTTGCAGCTAACGTCTGGCATGGTCATTTAACATATTTATAGCCTTTAACTGGTTTCATAGATATGTTAAATAGCTGTGGCCATGCTTTGAGCCAGGGAGAAGGGAGTGACTTCCACCCAAGAGTAACTGGGAGGCAACTCCCCCTGATTACAGCACCTGCATGAGAGCTTTGAGATGATTGGCCCCATGCCATGGGGCCACACATGCCCAGACTCACAATGGCAGCCCTGTAAAAGTAGAAAGATATGGGAGTCCTGGCAGGTATAGCCGATTGTGGGAGGAGTCGGAAATGGGGCTGCAGAGGAAGATTGGTGCAGAGATTTAAACACTGAAGCAGTAGCCATTGAAGGAGGAGAACCACGCGGACTTGGAAGAGTGCAGATCCCTTAGCAGCGCTGGTGCAGTAGGAGTACAACCACACAGCGGTGGCAGTGGGGAAGAGCCACGCGGTCCGAGCTGGAGCACAGATCCCTTCGCAGCTTTGCAAGGAGGGGAACCACGAGGCTTGGAAGGAGTGCAGACCCCCACAGCTCTGGTTGAGGAAAGAAGAGGCTTTGCCTAAACGGCAACACAGCTGACACTGCCAGTGGCCTGGAAACACAGACGTGTGCTGCTTTTCCTGACTTACAGTAGCCCAGATAAAGGCAGGGGCAGAAGGAAGCATTGTGGGCGTCAGTAGTTATCCTAAAGGACTTTGATAGTTTAATGGGGATATTGGGTCACTACTTTAAGTCTGTATAGCCTTAAATAAACCTTTCCTTTCCTTTTCACAAATCTTTGGCATTGAGAGATCTCTTTCTGATTGGCGGCAGACAGACGAGCCCAGTAGGTGGTCTGGACGGTATTAGTATGCCATCCTCCAGAGTCCGGGCCCCTGTATGTGTATGTGACTGTTCTGTAACAGTTTTTGGCGACTCCAGGTGGGCCAAATATTGCCCCCCTTGGACCTCTGTTCTGTAGCACCAGGAGGGAGCCTGAAATGAAGAGCAGCTAGAACAAGCTAAGCTGCCTGGATGGGGACTAAGACTGCTTAGCAACTGCCTATGGGCTCCAAAGGACTGGACTTTAAAATGGAGCAGGAACTCTGGACGCCGGCTTTTGTTTTGGTCTTGCTGAGGACGGTTGGACTTTTTCTGTGACAGAAAGAGGACATGAGCTTTGAGATGGGAGTCCGTCATGCCCCCAAACTGCACAGCACCTGAATAAAACCTCTTTCCTTTAACACCAGCATCTGGCTCATGAGTTTGACTTTTGTGGCAATGGGCAGCCAACCCTCTGTTTTGTTCAGTTATACTATGAGAGATTGTTAAGATTATTCTGTGATATTGTGATTAATAATGATAGAGAGTGCAACCAGGGGGGCGCCAAATAGGGATTTGTAATGGGGTCTAGAACTCAGGGTGTCCAGGAAATATTAAAAATATAGGATGTTGTCACTCCCACAAGTCTGAGGGATGGGACACATGGAGCAGGGCCATTGAGAGCTGCTTTGCATAGCAACAGCTTTGCAACTAACCTCAGGCATAGTCATTTAACATTTCTATATCTCTTAACTGGTTTCATGGATATGTTAAATATCCATCTGGCCTTGCTTTGAGCCAGGGAGATGGGAGGGACTTCAACCCATTAGGGAACTGAGAGGCAACTCCCTCTGGTTACAGCACCTGCGTGAGAGAAAAGAAGAAAGGTTGGGGCCCACATGACTTCGGAGTAAAAGGGGGACCACACAGCTTCGGGTGTTCCCTTTTGTCACATGGCTTAGGAAGCAGGAGACACCTTGCTGGGAAGAAAAGGGGTGAAAGGACTCTTGCTGGTGGGCTATGAGAAGGTGCCACATGGTTTTGGATTAACTGGAGATCACCGTGGCAACACAACTGATGGTGCCGGGCATGAGGGGTTACCTGAGCCAAGGACTTCTGCTTCTTTTCCTGAGATACAGTACCCCGGACTGAGCAGAGGGAGAAGGAAGGACTGTGCGTTCGTGGGTATTCTAAAGGACTTTAGTATTTTCATGAAGATATTAAGTCATTACTCTAAGTCTGTATAACTCTTTGAACAAATAATTCCTTTCTTTTTCACCAATCTCTGGCATTGAGAGATGTCTCTCCCTGGTGGCAGGCAAGGCAAACCTAGTATGGCAGAGGAGGGGGACCCCGGAGCTGAAGGAGGGGGTTCTATTTGGTAATAGTATATCATTTACCAACACCACCACCACCACCACCCCCGCCCCTGGTCTGTTCTGTAACAATAATAAGAAGCATGTATTTGGTCTTTGTCCTAAGAGCACAGAGCTCTTAAACCCCTTGGAGTACTTAACAACAACTAAAAAAAAAAAACCCTTGGAACTTCCTAAGTGATGAAAGCCACAAAGGTGTCTTTTGTTATGTTGTTAATGTGCTTTTCCGCCACATCTAAGTATGGGACAGGTTGCCAGGGCAACCAACCACATGATTAAAGGGTTCAAATTTTCAGTCCCACCCCTTGACATCCAAGGAGGAAAGAGGGACTATAGATTGAATCAGTCATCAAAGGCCAGTGATTTAATCAATCATGCCTAGGTAATGAGACCTCCATAAAAACCCAAAACAATGGGGTTCAGAGATCTCCTGGGTTGAACACATGGAGACTGGGGGAGAATGGTGTACTTGAAGAGGGCATGGAAGCTCCAAACCCTTTCCCTATATCTTGCCCTATGCATCTCTTCCATCTGGACATTCCCGAGTTACTGTATATCTTTTCATAATAAACTGGTAAATTTAGTAAGCAAAATGTTTCTCTGAGTTCTGTGAGCCACTGTAGCAACTAATCAAACTAAAATAGGGGGTTGTGGAATCTCTGATTTATAGCCAATTGGTCAAAGGTATTGATAACACTCTGAGCTAGAGACTAGCATTTGAAATGTGTGTGGGAAGGTAGAGGGTAACTTGGGGACTGAATTCTTACCTGTGCCATCTGATGCTGTCTCCAGGTAGACAGTGGCAGAATCGAGTTGTTAGGACATTCAGCTGCTGTCTGAGAATTGCTTGTTGTAAGTGTGGGAGAATCCCACACACACATTGGAACTGAGTCCCAGAATCATGCTTCAATTACATTAACATGAGTTACTATTAACATAGTTACATGCTAATGAAGGAGGCCAATCCTACAGTAAATAATTTGGAATTTCATTAGAGGTAGCTCAAGATTTCAAGGAGGGCATTCCCCATCACAAGAATTGTAAAACTACCTGCCAGGAATGTTGTGGAGTCATTCTTGCACCAGGTAGAGTAGAAGTAATAATAACAATAATGGCAAATAGTATGTGGTAGATGTTTTCTAAGTACCTTAGTATAGTAACCATTACAATTTTTTAATAACCAAAAGAAATAGGTCATCTTATTATCACTGTTTTATAGACAAGAAACTAAGCCTCAAAGAAGTTAAGTAACTTACTCATGGTCTCACAGATCACTGAGAAAGCTGAGCTTCAAATCAGGCATCTGGCTCCAGAATCTCTATTATACTTAAAATAGATTTTCTCCACATTACCTCCAAAGTTGATGCTAACATTTATAATCTTCTTCCATTCTGTAGAGCTCAGCCAGGTATTAAATAAGTTCCCTTCATTAATCTATCATTTAACAAATATTTTTGAACACCAATTACAGGTGAAGCTCTATCCTCACAATTGACTATGCAAGACACTGCTGGGTCCCAGACCCCTAACAATAAGGTTATCACTGGTCTGGGGACATCAGGCCAAGGTAAATATACTCATGGATATGCTTATATATGTGAATGAACATGCACCTCTCTGACCATGTATCCCACCAGACCATGAACATGTATATAATGTTAGGGTTTTATTCAAAGTACAATGAGAATACTCTGAAAAGTTTTAAGCAGAGAAAAGACATATGATTTGATTCAAGGTTTTAAAAGATGATTCCATGTGCAAAGTGGATAAAGGATGGACACTAGATTAAGCAAGAAAGGACGTGTTGCTGTGTAGTTATGGGTAAATATGACAAATGGCAGCAGTGGAGACAAAAGAGGATGAATCTGAGAAGTGTTTTGTGGGAAAAATTAACAGGTAAGTTCAGTGTAGAGTGAAGGAGAGGTAAAAATGCAGAAATATCTCCAGGTTTGTGACCAGTGGAGCATTTACAAAGAGACTGGAGACTAGAAGATATTTGGATATATAAATCCAGAGCTTGGCGATATCAGGGCCAGATATATAAACTTGAGAGTGATCAACACATAGAAGTTTCTTACACATGGGACTGGCAGAGATCACCCAAGAAGAATAGAAGCAGCCCATCTAAGTGGAGACACTGCAGGATCTCAGGCTGGACAGTGGAGAAACCTGGTGCCCACTGATGGAACATCTAGTGAACGAGGCTGGGGGATGGAGAGACCAGAGAAGAGTGGAGTCCAAGAAGGCAAGGAGAATGAGTGAGTCAACACACAATGAAGGTCACTCTACTTTGTGTGCCCTTGACAAGAGCAGTCTGCTTGAAGGCACAGAAACCAGAACAAAATGGGGGCAAAGGGGCTGAGGAAGAGAAGGAAGGGGCCAAGGCAAGATCAGTCTATGTGGACTATTCTTTCAAGATGCCTGGCTGCAAACATGACCAGAGAAATGGGGTGATAGCTGAAGGGAAAGTAGCAGTCTAGGAAACGTTTGTTGTTTGTTTCTTTTCCTTAGGATAAGCAAGTCTAAGAAATGATACAGTAGAGAGAAGACTATGGATAGAAAGAGAGCGGGAAAGCAACAGAGGTCTAGAGTACTTAAAAAAATAGGTCTGGCTGCCTCACTATTTAGATCTCAGTTCACATGCTAACCCTTCAGAGAAGTCTTCCATGGCCTCCCAAGCTACACACATCATCATCATCACCATCACCATCATCACAATTATGTACTGAGTTTATTTGCTTCTTAGCAATTATCTAAAATAATATTTTCTTTGCATGTTTATTGCCTGACTTTTCCCACTAGAATATGAGCTCTAGGAAGGCAAGAATTTGTTCATCTTGTTTATGGTTGTATCCATCAGAGCAGTAGCTGGTACACAGCAAGCATTAATAAGTGTATATAAATGGAAGGACCCATGTGCAGGGACAGATCTCCATGGGAGGGGAATGTCACCAGCTCCATGTAGGAGAAGAAAGGATAAGGAAGGCAGATGAGAAGGCAGGCAGGCTGGTTGATTTGGTGATTGGGAGACAAGGGAGTTCCCGACTGAAGCTCTATATCCTAAAGGAAGCCCAAGTTGATGTCTAACGCCACAGGCCAAGACTAAGGGCAGGGAGTGTAGGACTTGAGGAAAGAAGGAATAAAGGCTCACCAAATAAGCAGTGGCTGATAGCTCTAAAGATTCTCAGAATATATTGGGAATTCTGGGAATGGTCTTTTCCCCACTCATCTGCCAGGAGAGCAACTTTATGTGTTGGCCTTAGTGTCACAACTTTGGTGGAACTCTCCCGACAGGCCAGATTCTATGGACAGCCTGAGCTATGCTCACTTCTTTCCTGTCCCCAGTGCACCTATTCACACAGACTATCCCTTGGAGGTGACCCCACGGATGCACTGTGTTGTCAGCATGGCTGCCTTTCCCATGGGACTGCCACAGGGAGCCCCCAGAGAGCAGGGCCTGTCATTTTCTGCCTTCACCTCAAGGTCTGCATGGGGCCTGGCACACAGTGGCATTCAATACGGGGTCTCTGGATTCAAGTCGACTGGTTTGCTGGTTAAAGAAAATCCCAAACCAGAGCCAACCCAGGACCCAAGAGGCCTTACTGAAAGATGTCTGGCTGCAAGTGTCAGGCTGGGGCTGACCAGAAGGCAGGAGCATGACAGAGCAGCCACTTCCCGAAACCAGGGCAGCCACCACTGAAGCCCAGGCTCCCATTTATAGGGCTTCTGTGGGTGGACCTGGAACTCCCATGAACTCTGTACCCCAGGTACAAAGCAGCCCCGCCTGAGCCCTTAACACCACAGTGGCTGAATCGGATCCAAATGGTAACCATGCTTCAGGCCATAGTCACACTCCATATGGGTCTGCACCGCTGAGTTCACCCAGCCCAAACCCACCTCTCTGCCCCCACTTTGTCCTCCTGGAATGCAGCACCTCTGCTCCTTACCATCCAGAGCCTCACATATGTACAAGGTTTGCAGATTCCATCCCTTCACGCCACATGCCATATACACACTATAAATAAACACAGATGCATGCCCTCCAGGGCACGTACCACAGACACATGTGCACACATATAAAACATACATGCACATGCATACAAAGTACACACACACCGCTGGCCCTCGTGCAGAGCCAGTGCAGGTGGCTCTGGGTGCTGGGACCATGCCTGCCCTCTTGCCCTTTGCCTACTACCTGCACCTGACCCACAGTTTGTGCTGGCCACAGAGACAGAGGGAAGTGACAGTTTTGTTCTTTGGTAATGCACCTCCACCATTTCTGTGCACCACAGGGTCCTTAGTCTAAAGCCTGAATGGTCATAGATTTCATCTGGTGTTGGAACACCCATCTGGTCTGATGACCCACCCCTTACCATCAGGACCCCCAGTTTGGAGATGGGTACAGCTAACCTCAGGGACACCCTACCCTCTGGAGCCACCAGAGCTAGTGGGGAGACACAGTCCTGGCCCTAAGGCAATTCCCTGTTTGAAGATCAAGGAAAAGCCCCTAGTTTCAGAAGACCTCTACATACTAATGTTCCTACAAAGTGTAAGATTACCATTTCACGCACCTTCACCCTCATCCCTTCCAAACTGTGATCTTTAAGAAGACATGGTATTAAAAAATGAAGAAATAAAAAACCCTGACAAACTTTATTCACCTTCAAAGATGCCTGGCCCAAATAAGGCAAGTGTTTTTCAACCCATATTCTGAATACTTAACTAAGGTCTAACCCAGGCTGGCTGGGGTTAAAATGTTGATTCTGATCTTCCCAATTCTTGTATCATTTCACCTTAATATTTGTACCACCAACACCGTCACCTACATTTACCTTGACCCAATTTTAAATGAAAGAATTTTGGTGTCAGAGGTAAGGTGGGGGTCAAGAACTGAGGACGATGCCAGACTTCCAGGAAATTGGGCCTGTTTTGTGTTCACACACCCCTGGTAAAGCCCTCATCAGGGTGACTACACTCCAGGTCCCCACCCCTGTCCCTAGCTCTCTAGACCCCAGATGACAGTCCTAAGGCCACATTAACTTGAGTGATGACACCACTCAGTAGAGCTGACTCATGTAAAGCGTTGCCCCAAGTGCATTGTAAAAAGAGGACAGTTGTGCAAGGTGTTTTTTGACAGGCTATGAGGAGGGGCCGGATGTGAGGCAGCAAGGAGGAGAACCAGCTGATAATTATCATTGCTCTACTAAAATATCCAGGTGACAAATCTACAATGCTGCCCATTAGCCCCAGATGTTGCTAAAGCCAAAAGTAGGTGAGTCTCAGTGACTATTCCACCTATGGCCTGAAATAGTATACAAGGATCAGTGTTTCAGCTTCCTATGAAATCAAATTGTCAGTTCCACCTGCTTGCCCTCTGCATTCCAGCTCCGGCATTGGCATAAGAACCAGGGACATGAAGCCCATTTAATCCCCTTGTCTGTGAAAGGATGGAATCTAGGCAGGAGTCAGCAAGGACCCTGGAGTAAAAAATCGCCCCTACACAAATGAAACAATTGGAAGACCCAGCTAGAGCACCCAGGTACAAAGTCCCAAGAGAGGAAGGCCTGATCCCCAGCTCCACACTGCAGCCTAGAGACAAATCTGAGTATAAAGAATGTGTGGCAGCTAAATATGAATGCAAAGATTACTGATGAATTTAGCATGGTGTGTCCATTCATCTGTTCATTCATTCTATTCGTATCTAATGGCAGACTTCTAGGCCTAGCATTGAGCCTGAGGAATTCAGGAAAGAATAAGACAAAGTCACTGCCCTAAGGGGCTCAAAGCCAATTAGAAGAGGCAAAGAGAAACAGAAAAAAAAAGTTGCAATTGCTGAAAGAAACACCAGGTTAGAAAAATGTGTAGCTTAAACAGGTAGCTACAGGAAGGAGAGCAACTCTGCCCAGGTCGTTAAGATGAGCTGTGTGACTTAAAAAAAAAATGGACCTGAGACCCTAGCTTCAGCTTAACCTCTAATTCCTGGGACTTAAAACCTATGTGGAAGTCACTTATGTTCTCAATGGCCTGGTTTACAAGATGCAGGTACTGAAATATGTGCCCACAAAGCTTTTATGCAGCTCATAAAGTTTTGAACATCAAAGAATTAATACAGTGACTCCAAGCCCAGGCATGGAGCCAAAAACACAAACATAATTCAGTTTCTACCAGTCAAAACCAGCCATGAGCTCAGGGACTCAAGAAGGTAAATGCTCAGTCCTTAATGTTGGGTGACAATCAAATCTCAGTGTAACTGCCACATTTAGGTGCAGTCTATCTACAAGTGTTAGTAAATATGGCAGTGTTTTAGCATGCCCTTCATAATTACACTAACAATGTACTAACATTTATAGATGTAATGAATTTGTGCCTCCAGGCCATATAGAATAAGAAGATGGGTAAATAAGGCCTCAAGGGACTAGTTCCTAGATCTTTTTACTACCAGAGACTACCAATCAATGAGGAATTGATCATTACTAGAAATAGTCATATTTAGCAAATTTTCTCCAAAATGCAGTTGACTCAATAATTCCATAAAACAAACTTATCATCATGCTAGGAGGGGTTAGCAATGGGGATGGTGATCAGAGATCATTTTGCAGCTAATTCAAAACAGGGGTCCTGAGAGAAGCCAGTCATCTCAGGTCCAGGGGAGCCTTTTCAAGAGATTTCTGTAATGAGACTTTTTGTTTTCAGGAAAAAATACTTCTGCCTGTCCTGTCGAACAGAAGACTAGGGACTCAGTCAAGGACCTTTGTGAGAGTTAAAGAGCCTAAGCTGCTTCTCAGAGAAAACTCAGTCTTACCTGCAGGTGGCCCCAAAGCCTGGCTCCACACAGGCAGACAGCCTTTCGTGTAGGTTTAAGTACTGGTTTGACTTCTCAATTTTCATAACAGATTATCAAGCCTGCTCCCTAATTCATCTGATTTCCAAATCCTGTGCAAATACATTCACCAGTTCTTCAAGGGTGTACTTGAGAGTGTATCTTCTAACCTTAGAGGTCCAGAACCCATGAGAAGTTTCAAACAAGAGAATAATAATGATAACCATAGCCAACATTGTCACTCATGTACAGTGTGCTGTCTCATGTGATCCATACCACAGCTCTCTAAGCAGGGGCCATCATTATCTCCATCTGAGACGAGAACTCCACGTAGAGATGTCAAAGTACAGCACTAGTGAGGAGATGGAGCCCGGGCAGTTTGACTTTATTCCTAAGCACTGGAAAGGTCGTCTGAGGAAGTTGCTATCTAATTGCTCTTCTCCTCTACATTCTAGCTGGGGGACAAGTTAGGCAAGTGTAAGGCTAAAGAGTCAAATGTATTCCCTAACTCCTCAAAAAATGACCTTTCTTGGACCAAAACTTCACGTGCTGACCTGGGATTTTTTACAGATCTTAATGAAAGGGGCTAATGAGAACCTATTTCTGTATGTTACCACATTCTTGATAAAGAATGGGTCCTTTGTGTCACCCAATGTCTCTTTTGTAAGGTCCCCAAAATAGACATTTCTTTAGAAAAAAAAAGTCTCCCTGGATCTCTTTTTTGTCCTAGCTGCCATGACCTAAAAAGTAATGTCTACTCTAATCTAGTTTCACAGCTTATGAAAATAAAGGTGAAGTAACATCAGACAAACCCAAATTGAGGAAAGTTTCTATAAAATACCTGACCAGCACTTCTCAAAATGGTCAAGTTCACCAAAAACAAGCAAAATCTGAAAACTGTCACAGTCTAGAGAAGCCTAAGAAGACATGGCAATTAATTAATGTCCCATCTGAGGTATCCTGGATGGGACACTAGGACAGAAAAAGGACATTAGGAGGAAACTAATTAAATCCAAATGAAGTATGAACATTAGTTAATAATAACATAGATTAGCATTGCTTCATTAGCTGTGACAAATACACTACAATAATGCAAGATGTTAACAACAGGAAAAAGTAGGTGCAGGGTACACAGGAACACTGTACTATTGTGCAACTTTTCTGTCAATCTAAAACTATTCTAAGATTAAGTTTACTTTAAAATATCTTGATTAAATAACTTTCATGTTTCTAAGTAGGAAAGTGCAGAAGCAGTAAAAATATTAATTCTCCTCAAATTAATTTAAAAGTGAAAGAAATTTTAATCAAAATTAGCATTCTTCTTAGAAGTATTCCAATTTATTTATACAAATAATCAGATGACAATACGCAAAAAAATATTTTCCAAGAAATTGTGGAAGTGGATTTGTACCAATAGATATTAAAGTATTTTATACAGCTGCAAGAAATTTAAAATATAATCATAGAAAAAGACATAGAGATTAATAGAAGAGAGGACACAGTTAAGAAACCAGCCAAAAGTATATACAGTAATTTGGTCTATAATAATTAATTGATAAACCACTTTTTTAAGTGGGTAAATTAACCATTAAAATTCTAAATTAATTTTATTTGAAATCTAAATGTAAAGGTAAACAAATATAAAAAATTAAAAATTGGAAAAACCTAGGTAACATCTCATGATAGGCTTTTCAGTGCATAGCACAAGCAAGAGCAACAACAAAAAATATAATTTTTGTGTCCACAAATAGAAATAAAGTTAAACAGCACAGACCTTAAAATATTAAAGAAATCTCATACCTCACCAAAACAGGAAAAAATCATAAACCAGAAATTCACTAATGAATAAATAGATACCAATAAAGACATCAAAAATGCTTATCACTAGAAATCAAAGAAGTAAAATTAAAGCAACAAGTTTGCCTATCAGATTGGCAAACAATGAAAAACTAAGGAATGATAATACCCAATCCTGACAAAGGTATGTGGAAATAAAAGCTCTCAAACAATGCTTGTGGGAGTTTAAATTGGGACACTCTTTCAGGAGAACAGATAGCAACTATAACAACCATAATAGTAATGACAATAGCCAAGAGTTTTGTGTTCACTGTGGACCAAGCTGTGATATAAGGCTGATCATGTGTCAAGCCATATGCATCTTATAGCAAACAACTCAATAAGTAGCTAATTATCACCCATGTTCAACAGGAAGAAAACCATGGTCCTGCCAGATCCTCCAAGGCCATTCAGCTGGTAGACGGCAGCAGGTGCCAATCCTGAGTGGTCTGACTCCAGAACCTGTGTCCTTGCCTGTGCATAAAACATCATGCACATGCTGTGACCCAGGGATTCTGCTTCCAGGAATTTATGCTAAGAATACAATTGGCAATGTTTAAGCACTTAGATGTACATGGATGTTTATTGCAACAACTGTATTAAAGTAGGGAAAAGGCAATAATGTAAATGATCAGCAGTAGAGAACTGACTAAATAAATTGAGGTACCTCCATGCAAAGGGATATTATTCAGTCATTAAAACATGGTATAGGAGGGGGAAAGAAGATGGCGACAGAGTAGGAGGAAGTGGATTTGACTTCCCCCTACACACAGGAGGAAAAACTGGCTAATCCACGGAGGAACAGAGCAGACAGACAACAGTTCCACAGCATATTTGAAAATAAGAGCCCACAAAACTGTAGCAGACACTGAAAAACCAGAAACCAGAGGGTAAGAAGGAGACTT
>PVKM010017464.1:0-25886 GCA_004027735.1 Carollia perspicillata
AGTTTCCTACTCCCTAAAAGAGTAAATGACACCCCTTGGCACTACTTGGCACTCTGTTCTCTTGATTTTGATGGCACCACTCTCTCTTACCTCTATTCAACGCTCTCTCCTGCTCTGTTCAAACTCTCTGACCACAGGTCTTCAGGCTCTCCACTGGCTTCTCCCTCATTGTCTTCTCCTAACAAGGCGACATTCCCTAGGGCTCATCTATTCCTAACATCCCCTGCAATTCTTTATTCCAGTATCTTAAGCATGCTAGCAGGCCTTAAGTGCATATTTCTAATGAAACACTTTTCCGAAGTTCAGAATTATGTTTCTGATTAATTCATTTGTACCTCAAAGGCAGTATATGAACAATTAAAGTTTATTTTCCTCCCAAAACATTTTTCCTTTATTGACCCTCTTTATCAGGGCAACTCTGGGAATTATTGTTAATTTCTTCCTCTCTCCTTTACTTCCATGGCCTGGTTGATCTCATTCATAACTAACTTCTAAACACATCTAATTATTTCCATTTCATTTCCTGTGGCCTTATTATTGTTCTTCTACCCTTTGCCTTAGTTACCAGAATCTTCTTCATAATGCTTTTTGCCTTAATTTTCACTTACCTCCAATATAATCCTCATCTAGCCCATATCATTAGGGTAGACTTTAAAAACAAAATGACATTAAATGAAAGGGAAAAATCCCTTAATTTTGCCATTCTCCACTTTAAAATATTTGAACATTACTTCATTGATTTCAAAGCAAATTTTTAATCCTTTGGACAAAGTCAAGACACTTTCCAATGTGACCCCTTTTTGCCTTCTCAATCTAACCTGCATTTCCCCCACTGCTGGTTTTAGTTCCTGTTCATTCCCTTTGCTGCCCACATGCTTATGTACATGATGTCGTTTTCTCTTCCAGGCGTGAGTGTCCTCCCCTCCTTGTTCTGCCTGGAAACCTCCAAATTCTCCTTCAAAACTGCCTTAGAGCAATTTTCCTTCTTATTCCTTCTAGGACGATATATCTAATCCACAACAGTGCGAGACACTGTGTCCTCATAGCCACTTACATATATCTTTCTTAGAGACCCATGACAACACACTATAACTAATTATTATTTGTCTGTCTGTTTCTTGCTCAGCTGTAGACCTCCTGAGGCTATTGTCTTATTCATCTCTGCATCCTTATTTTGTAGCGTAGACTCTGACACATGGGAGAAACTCAATAAATTCTTATTGAATAAACAAAAGGCTAGATAAATGAAGCCCCTTCGTCTCTGAAAGTATGGAGCACAAGGTAATCATCCTGTTTTTGGTATCCATAAAACACATGATTCAAATGAGGAGATTGGCAATTTGTTTTCCTTTATTATAATCCCCCTACACTTGTGCTAGAGAACACTTGCCTTAGGGCAAGGGTGAGCATTCCATATTTTTAGCTTTTTATGACCTCAGATCTGTTCCATGTGCTTTCCAGTTCCAAGTGTGTGTATGTGTTAGCCATGGAGACTGGCCACGTATGTGCACTTTCAAGGAATTAGCTCAGAGGGGAACATTTGAGCAGCAATCATCAGGAGGGAGTGGGGGCATTTGACATGTCTCTGTTGGGAAAACAGTAGGATTCTTCATTACTGGGTATTCCTCTTTGAACGGTGCTTCTCCTTTGAGGGGTAGAACTGAGACTTGGAAAATGTGTTTGGTTCTTTTGAGACTTGTTCTTTAGGTCATCATTGGATTGAACAACAGGATCTTAAGCAGAAAGGTGGATGCATTTGTGTTAATAACCCAACCAATTTTACTATACATCTGCATTCCTGACTCATATAAATGACCTAAGAGAGCCTGTGGCTTCCTTCAACACTTACAGCCCTGCTTTGATGAGCCAAAACTCACACACACTAACTCCACAGTGTGGAGACGTATTCAAAGGATGATGTCTTCATAGATAATGAAGGACTTGATTTATTCCATTACCTACTAGTGGCTAATGTTTGTAAAGAGACTTGGATTAAACTGGTCATTGCGGCATCTACTTACACTGTGTCCCATGGTTTCACATGCTGGAGTCTTGCTTCTGTAACTCTACATTCAGTTCCTTGATTAAAGAGGCCACATATTCAGGTACATCGCTGTACTCCATAAGGATGAATATACAGCAGCTTCTTGATACAGTATAAATAAAATGCTAAAAATTTAGAACAATATGGCTGGATGAAAACAGTTTTTTTTTCTGTTTCCCTCAAAGCTTCATGTATTTTATCAAATGCCTAAAATAATATGTAAAATAAAAATAGCCATTTTCTTAGACTGATTATAATCACAAGTATTTTTTCAAAGTATTTAAATAATTGCTTTGATTTACTGCATGTCTCACGGTGTAATTCCATGGCCGCATGTATAATTTTCTGCATTGTGGAACGGTGCAAAGAGAGCTGAAGCTGAGTGGCGGGTGAACTCCATCCAGTGTGGACTAATTGAAGTTGACCTTTATCTGATTTGGCTTCTCTTGGGGCGATTTGGAAATAGCAGCACCAGTGGCATTCACTAGTGTCCCTGCAGATGTTAAGAACAGAGGCTTTCTGTAGACTTTCAAATAAAGATGATGTCTTTACAGTACAAAGGCAACCAATTAGAAGATGAACGCTTGGCACATGAGTTGATGATTTTAATGCCGTGCATCAGGCTTGACTGATTAAACACCTCTCCTCTGCCCTGAATCAACCAATTTATAGTCTTACAAGGTAATTTTGTAAAAAGCTCCTTTTTGTTTAAACCGGTGAGCCCACCACCCTCCATAATGTACAAATTAGAAAGAAGTTATTTATTTCAAGAGAGTCTTTTTAAAATAACAGCGGTATTGAAATATAATTTATATACTATAAAATGCACCCCCTTGAAGTATGTAGTTCAATAGTTTTTAGTATATTCACTGTGTTGTGCAGCTATTGTTACCATGTAATTTCAAAACATCTTCAGCACACCAAGGCCTTTAGCGATTGCTCTCCCTTCTCCTCTACTGTCAGTTCCTGGAAACTCCTAATGTACTTTCTATTAACATGGATTTATCTATACTAGGTATTTCGTATAAGTGAAACTGACACAGTATGAGGTCTTTTGTGTCATGCTTCTTTCACTTAGCATGATGTGTCCAAGATTGATTCATGTTGTAGCAAGTATCCATACTTCTTTCCATTTTATTGCTAAATATTACATTCTAGGGATCTAGAACATTTTGTTTATATACTCACAACTGATGATCATTTGTTCCCAACTTTTGGCTATTATAAATAATGCTACTGGGAACGTTCACCTACAGGTTTTTCTGTGGGCATATGTTTTCAGTTCTCTTGAATGTATGCTTAGCAGTGGAATTGCTGGGTCCTATGGAAACTCTGTGCTTGACATTTTAAGAAACTGGCAGGTTATTTTTTAAAGTACCTGCATCATTTTACATTTCCACCAGCAGTTGCAATTTCTTCACATCCTCACCAACACTTACTGTCTTTTTAATGGTAGGATTGCATAGTACCTTACTGTGGTTTTGATGTGCATTTCCCTAGTCAAATGACTAATGATGTTGAGAATCTTTTTATGTGTTTATTATTCATTTGTTTATGTTCTTTGGAGATATGTCTATTCAAACTCTTGGCCCAGTTTTTAAATTAGATTTTTTTAAATAGTTGAGTGGTAGGCATTCTTCATGCATTCTGGACACAAGTCCTTTATAAGTCATATGATTTGCAAAATCTTTCTCCATTCTGTGGGCTGTCATTCCACTTCCTTGTTGGTGTCTTTTGAAGCACAAAAATTTCAACGAAGTCAATTTATCTATTTTTTTCTTTTTTAATGTTTTCACTCTTACCTTTAAGTAGAAGATTCATTTTGAGTTTATTTTTGTTTATAGTATGAGGTAGGACCCAGAGGATCTTGTTAAGCATTCTCCTCTGATGTATATCAGTTTAAAATGTGAACACAGAAATCTGTAAATTTCCTGGAAGCCCACATTATAAAAAGCAACTTCTGTGGTAAACTTGACTTGATCATTTATTGAGTGGAATTCTGTTTAAGAAGATGGAAGGCTAAAATTGTGCTAAAGGAAGCTTAGAGGATTTTTGGCCAGACAATGAACCAATTTCAAGAACTTTTACAAAATTTCTAATGTAATTTTAAAATCTCATAGCTGGATGGAGAACTTGGGGGAAACTGCCATGGATGTTTTTCTCTCTCTCTTTTTTTTTCCTTTTTATTAAATTTACTAGGGTGACATTGGTTAATAAAATTATATAAGATTCAGGTGTACAGTTCCATAATACATCATCCCTATAGTATACTGTGTGTTCATCACCCCAAGTCAAGCCTCCTCCGTCATCATCTATCCCCCCTTTACCCTCTTCTACTTCCTCTCACTCCCTGTCCCCCTGGTACTCGCCACACTGCTGTCTGCCCATGAGTTTGAAAAATTTCCCCCTTAATCCCTTCACCCTTTTCACTTGGTTCAAAACAATTACTTAAACTTGCGTATACTTTCTGAAGATTTATTTCATATAGGTTTGATTAATTGACATGGAAAACTTCAAAACTCTGTCTAAACCACATTGTTGCTGTCAGAGGAACTCTGAGTTTCTTCTAAAGCCACTTGGAAAACACAACAAAATCATGGGAACAACTTCAGGTTCTAACTTAAAACCCTTTGACTTTAGTGCAAGAACCATCAACCTTGAATGTGCCTGAATACAAAAACTTTCTCCTTCCTATTTTGAGGAGAAAATCCTTTTTCAGAGATTCTTCCTTGAAAGTGTGTTTGTTATAACATTTAGGCTTACTGCTAAAACCTTTTGTTCACAAGTTGAAGTTTTCTTTTGTACTTACCATCAACAGAATGAAAATGAAAAAGAATCTCAAATCTAGTTGCTATTTTGAAGTACTGCAGAGGAGAGCCCACTGGGAATAAGAGCATTTAAATCATTGCCCATCAGGTTTGCTATTTGCTTCCATTATTCCTTTATTCAAGGAATACAATTAATTGAGATATATTTGCAGATTGCAATGCCTGGTGCATTGTAAATCTTCAATAAATGTTGATTCCTCTTTAAACACTTTTAAGGCATGGAAAGAAGGTGCTATAATTATTTTCATTTGTAATCACCTTGGACAATTAGGGATGGAGAGGAAACCCTGTGAATAAGGGAGAATTTGCAAATGCTATTTCACTGGACATGTTACCTAATGGTTACGCAAGGAGTAAGCATCCTATCAGTGTTGGTGAGTAAATAGGAATCGATGAGAGCACAGGTGAGGACTTTCTTCTAGCCAGAATAGAAGCTAGCATTTATGGGGCAACAGATCAGACAACTTGTACCCCATATGATATTGTCGCCATAATGAGCATTTTCTAGTTTGTGCCTTTAATATATTTATTATGAATATATTAAATAAGTGATAGTCTTTCCCAGGACTAGAAATTCAGGAGACTTGGTTTTTAGGCTCAACCTCATTTGGTTGATTGGTTATCTTATTATTTTTAAAAGGTTTGAGAGAGTAAAAACTTGCTAATAAAATGCAGTGCAATATCAAAAATTATACCATGTCTCTGTCTTAATATTTATGAGAACATTGGCCTGACAATGAATACAAGACAATTATGCAAAAACTTGGAATTTTTACTGTAGATATAGTTCACTTTCAAGCCACAGAGACTGTTCACAGTCATTGCTACAGGTAGCTAGGCAAGGCAATTTAGCAGCAAGTAGATGACAAGACTCATGGCAAATGTTTTCTGGAGTTGTTAATTGGAAACAAAGAACAAATGGAGTGAGGTTTAAGTGAGTTAAGACATCTTTTCTCTAATTCTTACATTGATTTGTTTGGAATACAAAAAGGTCCTCTAGACTTTGACATCTCAGTCTAACCTGGTGAGATTTCTTCTTTCAGTCATATATTTACAAGGCAGCCATTAACAACTTGCTGAGTGAGGGACCCAAACGAAAAAGAAACAATCTCTAATGTGAAGAGACACAGTTTGAGTGGGGTCAGGAGCCAAAAATATACAGGGATAATTTAAACACAAATCTCCAAATGAATGCCACAGTTTCCTACATGAAATGGTGAGAAAATAACTGATTCCAAGTATTACCTACCTGTCCCAGATGTCTTGTGAGGTCATACTTCTTTTCATGCCCAAATCACATTAGAATGAGCTTCCAATATACTTGACTAAAGGATGTCCAGGTTCCCTGATTCATGTGTTTGTAAGGATTTCCAAAGAAATGCAGTTCAAAGTTTCATTTTCTTATTTTTAATTAATTAATTTTGGCCTGGCGCACTTCCCTTTAACACAATCCACTGGAATCCAATGATGTATGACCTCAATGTGTAATTCCAAATATAGCTTTTCCAGGGTCCTGAACATTACACAAGGACTTCAACAGAACAGTAAGGGTTTCACTGAGGCCTCTGGCATGGACAGAACCTCCAACATGACGTGGAATGGTGAGGATTTGCTTCCATGCTGCCCCTGCAGCCTTTTAGCACTGGACACAGAATGTCTGGGAGGAAAACAAATACAAGTCTCCTAAGAATAAAAACTAATTTTTTGAAAAGAATCTTTTTACAAAGAATTATGACTCATAGGAAATCAATTCTACCCACAAAACAAATAAACAAACAAAAATAAAAATATATTTTACAAAGATAATTCAGAATGATATTGTTTAACCCATGGCATTCACTTCTTTCAACCCAACGAGCCAGATTTCAGGAAAACAGTAAAACTTTCAAGTTTATGCCTATCTTTCTGAAGTCTGGGCAGAATCACAGGATGACTTCCATTGCTTTATTTTAGCCCTGGGTCCCTGTTAGCCAGGGAAGATGACCTTAGAGGAAATAAAGGGGAGAAGTGTGACATGCAAGAAGCTGCCTGGAAACATTCTCATTAGGCTTCCTTGGGCCTTGCCTAACTGCACCTGTCCATCATCATCATAATCACCAGTATCAAGACCATCATCATCTTTAGCATCCTGTCCAGTAGCAGCAGCAACATCCATGCTCAACGACCATTTACAGAGTTACTGCTGTGCCCTGGGCCCTGTGAAAGGTTGTAGAAGCCAAAGACAATGAAGTTCTTGCAAATAGGAAGCAAAGAAAATGCTTTCAACCCTTTCATATTTGTCTTTGATGGCTAAGAATTAGGCAAATTCTTACCCACGCAATTTAGAAAAACAACCACATGATCTTCCTAACCATGACCCATAGCTATTGTGGATCATACAATCTCAGAGCTAGAAAGTGCCTTAGAAATGGTTAGATCTACTTTACAAATGAGGACACAAAGCTCTGGAGAAATTGCAATTTCCCAATGTCAGAAAATTCGTTCATGGGAGAATAGAAACTGGACTCCAAATCTAAGTTCAAGTCCAGCAGACTTGCCACTATACTACCCTGCATACCCTCTTGAATAATTTCCCAGGGTACAAAGATGCATCATTATAATGTACCTGATATTAAAATAATATCAGTACTCCTAATAGAAGCAGTAAATAGTCAATTTGTACAGTATTACAATAACTAGTAATTATTACTAAGAAGACAGAATATATTTCTGAAATTTTGAAAGTTGATCTTATTTTCTGGGATTCCAATGTACTTTCATGATTTGCATTTGGAGTCTAAAATTTTATAATTAAATTATCATGTATTTAATTATGAAATGTATCTAGTCTCATGGTTGAATACAGTAATGGCATTAGGTATAAAAAAAGCAGCATGATCCATTTGAGTGAGGTCTTCACATGTAGTTCATAATATAATAAGGTAGTATTGTACCTCCTTCATGATTTTCTTCTCATCATGGTACATTGAATTTCAGCACTTTTTCTGTAGACAGCCCCAATTTTGTATGGGTTCACAGGACTTGAACAAACTAGCTCTGTATCATTATGAGCACTCAGTAGAAAGAGTACTGTTTTGGAGTCCAATGACTCCATATTATTCAACTTCTCTGAACTTTGATGTCTCCAGCACTAAATGGTTATAATGACGCCTTCTTTAGGGTATATCTGGAATGTGAACATGTAATGTCCCTGAGACATATAGGCTCTCATTAAATGGTAGCTAATTTTAAAACTGCAAAAGAAACACTTTCAATAGAACAAAGTCATCCAATATATGACGAGGTCTGTCCAGGAAGTATGCAGCTATATCATATGAAAAACAGAGACATTTATATAAGAAGATACAAGATACGAGCAACATTGTAGATAGGACAATGATGCCTCAGTCCCCTTCAAAGTAGGCATCCTGGGATCTCACACAGTTCTCCCAGTGTCTCTTCTACTCTTCCAACCACTCTGCAAAAATCTTTTGTTGGAATCACCATCAGCTGCCCCACTGTATTTTCCTGAATTTCATTGATTGTCTGAAATCTCTTCCAAGGGTGATTTTAGTTTTGGGAAAAGCTAGTAGTTTTTGGAATCCTCAGATCAGCTTCTAGTTCTCAAACTGTCAGTTGCCGATCTTTGTTGATTGCAGCCCATATGTGTTCAACATTCTCATGTGTTCTGCTTGTTGTAGGCCTTCGAGAACATGGATCACTTTCAACAAATTCTCAACCATCTTGAAAGTATTTGTGCCACACTTTTTATTTGCACTTTTATTTGCACTGCCCTCGTTGCATTGTCCTCAAAAGGACAATGTCATCCAAATGGTTTCTATGGAGGAATGTCCAAGCTTAATGCAAAATTTGATATAGATTTGTTGCTCTACTGGCTCAGTCATTTTGAATGCAATGACCACACAGTGCACATGCTCACTCACTCCACAGCATCTACTATCCCTACTGACTAGTACAGTGAAATCATCATTGTCCATGTATGCACATTCCAGTCCACTCTCTTTGGCTGCCAGGTTACAATGATGTCGTGCCAATGGTTCTCCTTATATTAACAATGGCTGGGCTTTTTCCAGACAGACCTCTTATTTCACTTACTCCTCACAGTTCCACTACAAGGAAACCCAGGTTGAGAGAACTTGGGTCATTTGCCCAATGCTTCCTATGGGCCCACGTCGAAATAGAGATGTCGCAGGTAAATGTGCTATTTTAAAAAAAATACCATAATGGCTAAGAAGATGGGGTGGAAAGGGAAGGTAGTGAAAGTCTGTGATCCTTCCACTTTTCAGAGATTCAACTCCCTCCCTCCCCTATTCCTTTGTAATTACAAGATAGAGTGAGTACTTGGGAAATCTTTGGGTTTATCCAATGTGCATCAGCTTTTCCGTATGACTGTATTTCTGAGCACACTGTGAGTGAAACATTTCAAGCTCAAACCACTCACTCTGCGAATAGTACTGAGGAATTAAATTGATTATTAAAGGACCAGGGTGGGATTTCTGTGAACATCCCCTGTCCTCCACCTTCCTGCCTGCTTTCTGGCTGTCAGCTTGTTCATCTTTTGCACACAGCATCCAAGAGCTGACAGGTTGGCAAGATAATCAACAGAAGAGAAAGTAGATGACTATCAAGGGCACAGAAGGCAAAGGTTACCAGTATGTGTTTTAACTTCTGCTTAAATTTCATGTGACCTCTATGAGGAATGGTATGAAATAATTTGCTAGAAAAATACAGAACTAATTAAACTATTACCATATTCCATTATAATACATTAAAACAAGGCACCTACTCCCTTTTGAAAAAGTTCATGCATTCAATTCTAGCAAGCTGTTTCCCTACTTTGCAATGTGAAAAAAAATTTTTTCTACTATGCTGAAAATTAAATTGGCTATGTGTACAAAATAAAAAACAATAAAGGCCTATGGCACTAAAAACTCATTAAGATTTTTTTTGGTGGCAGTGCACAAAATATTACAAAATAATGTAAAATCCAAATATTCTTAAATAATCAAAAACTAAACATTGGGATAGACTCTTTCACTACCAGAGTTATGTTTCTTTCAAAAATCCTCTATTAAAATTATACCTAGAATTGGATTTGCTAGTATAAATTGATCTAGGATATGTAGGATAATTTTTATAGTGTTCACTAATAAGAAATAGAAAACTACTTTAGCTTTCACCTAAGACTTATAACATTCAGAATATTGTGTTAAACGGCTAAATATCATTAGTGAGTCTTCAAAAGGACAATTTTTTTCTTTGGTGTCTCCAACTCCAATGATAAGAGCCCTAATGAGCCTCAGTCACAATTATTTGGCTAGTTAAAATGCTCAGCTTGGTGAATGATTTGGGAGTGGTAATAAGATTAGAAGCCAGAATTTTGTTTCCTTATTAACATTCAAAGGTTTGCATTAAGGTCATCGGTCTGATTTATTAAATTGCCTCATGGTGAAACCCAGGGCAATTCCACCTGCCATGCCTTATTGGCCTTACTCTTAGGCAGAGTCAATTTTTGCTAATATGAAATGATTTTTAAGTTAAAATGTTTTTCTTGCTGAAATTACAAGTGCTCCTCAGGCCAATGAGCGGGAGTGGATGAGTTTCTATCTAACCTACCATTGTACTAAAGATCAGCTTGGTTTGGGGGGATGCTGGAAGTTTAAGTTTGAAATCCAGAGAAGAAAAGTCCCTTTGGAGATAAAGTGGACGTTTGTTGTTCTGTCAATCCAGGATCTACCCTTTGTCTTCCGATCACAGGCCCCCTCCCCCATCCTTCCCTCTTGGGACTTCCTCTCTCCCAATGCCTACAGTCCTGGTGAAACTGCCCATCACAATGTCCTGCCCTCCCCAGACCACCAGCCAGGATATTAGGCCATCTTTGGGATTTAGATATTGACAGCCTGACAACAATACTAATTCTTATTGCTGGAATTGCTTCACCCCACGGCGGGCATGCTGAAGACTGTCAACTCCCACCACTTAGATCCCTAGGGCTGCTCTTATTTTTGCAAGGCCTGTCTTCTTTAGGAGCTACCCAAAAGGTAGTTATTGGAAGGATACGCTGTCCTTTCAATAAATCCCTTTTAAGGTAGTCACACATTTTATGATGCTATTGAAGCTTAGCAGGACATGCCACCCCAAAAATATGTCCCTTTGGTACATTCACTGTTTTAAGCTGTAAGCCCTTGAAAAACAGTAATTTCAGGGAGAGACCTTCTCTGATCTTGTCTCATCTGCTAAAGAGAGAGCCTTCAAAAGGAACTCAGTTCTCATAGATCCCCTCCCCAGTAGAATCATCAATCAGGGAAGTGGAGCCTTATCACAGGAGAGGGGACTAGAAGTGGACACCAAGCTCACCTACACTTTGTGTCACACTATCATACCTCCTCCCCTCTACTCCTCTAAGGGCTCATTCATCTTTCCTAAATGCCATTTGCTGTCTCCAAAGAGAACGAATCTCTCTCCTCCCTTTCACTGTTAAGATGGTATTTAAGTCTGAGTTCTAAGTCACCTTGGGGAGTTACTCATTTTTTCCCTGGGTATCTTCCATGTATGCCTGAGATATACATGCTAATAAACTTCTGTTTGTTTTTCTCTTATTAATATGTCTTTTGTTATAGGGGTCTCAGCTAAGAACTCAGAGTGGTAGAGGGAAAATTATTCTTCCCCTCTACATTAGCAACAAAGAATCCTAAGCAGCACAGGTATTGTTAAAGAGATGTTCTCAGTTCCCTTTCTGGGCCTCCTTCTGAACCCTGGTCCCCAGTTTCTTTTTTATGCCTGAACTTGACCTCTCTGTTCAGTGTGTTCAATTAGGTACTGATTTCTTGGCTCCATCTCCACAGACCACGGCTCAACCCACTGTGCACCTCTAGCCAAATATGCCCCACCTTGGCCTCAATCTAAGTTTCAGGAACCTTGGACCAAGTACAGTTTCCTCAGGCCTGCATCTTCCAAGAAGGATTTGGGACAACTAACCTGACCCCCTTGGGCATGACAGATTATGAGCTCAATTCGACCACTCTATTCCTGTGCCCACTGTGCTACTACACTAACAGATCAGCATACCTTGAAATGCCCTATAAGTTTTCTGAATCCTTCCCTTGTTGGAGCCAAGAGGGAGAAAGTCTGCTAAACAAATATTAGAGGCATTGATAGGTCACACAAGTAGGAGAAAAAGACACAATCAGAGTTTGACATGCAAGAGTAATGGCAGACGCATGCTGGTTGCAAATTGCTGCAGGTCATTCCAGGTAGTCATGTACAAGTAGAAGAGAGAGTCAATGGTAGCAGAAAGTAGTATATACGTGAATCATTGAAAACCAATTTTCCTATCATCTGTTCTAAAGTAATTAGAATTAAATAGTCCATTTTATCTTAAACATGTGCTATGATCTATATCACTGTTTTAAGAAATTATTCTGCAGAAATAAAGTATCCTCAAATCCTTGTGGCTTACAATAATAACTGTGTCTGCTCACGTTACTTGTCCATCATAGGCTCACTATGTCTCTGCTCTACCTGGCTTCAATCCAGGACCCAGACAATGGAGCAGCTCCTGTCGAGGATATTACTGGCTTCATGGCAGAGCAAAAGAGAACATTGAAGAATCACATGATGGCTCTTAAAGCTCCTGCTGAGACTCAGCACACGAAATTTTCATTCACATTTCCCTGGCCAGATCACATGGCCAAGCTAAATGTCAATGGGGTAGAAAACTAGAATCCTCCCACAGAAAGGGCTAGTGGGTTCTTTAAGTAATAATACAATATACCCCACAAGTACTCTGTTTTATCTTTCTCATTAAATATCTCCTGAGAAGTATAAGTGCCAGTGGTCTTGGAACTCCAAAGTGGTCCTGTTACTCCAAAGTTGTAAGCAGCACATGGCTAGACTGTAGCCTTCCCAACTCCTTCAGCTTTCAGATCTTTCCCAGGTAAATCTCCAGTCCTCCCATGCTCCTGCGTCCTGCGGGGGAGCCTGTGTACAAAATGGCACACGTGCTCACGTGCCTGTCAGTGTTTAGAGTAAATAATGCCAGCACAACATTTCATCACAACCCCGGTGGCTGAGTTGCAAAATTATTTATGGCTTTCCCGTGGATGGCATGATGCTCAGTTTCCCAGGAGTTGCTAGGAAAGATTCCTGATAGCTACTATGAGCTATTGCAACCTCTGAGACTTCATTTATTATGGCACAATATACGCATTACCTCACTTGTGCTCGACCATATGGAGATCTCTCTGTTGAATTTGGCATAGTTACTGGGGTGAAACGAGAACGGATTCTGTTCCTCATCCTCTTCAATTATGCTGTATGCTGGATCAGGCAGCCAACTTCAACAGATCATCTGGGCATAGCAATCAGTCCACAGGACAACGTCACTGCCATCACCTAGGCCAGTGAAGAATAATAAACGCGGTACTGAGGAGTGTCTGAGTGGCAGGGAATAGCATCGTCTCAAGAGTGGGTCAGTAGGGCTCCTTGCTGACGTTAAGCTTGTGTTTGGAAATTGAGGGAGAAGCAGGTCACCCATTTGTCACTCATTGTAGCAAGAGAGACAAGAAGCTCAAGAGAACCTGAAAAGCTTGCCTGGTTCTAAGTCCAAACGAGCGACTAGTAGCAACTATTAAAATGGGAGAAAGGTCCACTCAGGGAAAAAGCCACAGTCAATATCTGTTAGGCTGGTTTGCCTTTTGCTTAAAAAAGGGAACAAAGGAATACTTGTTTTACTCTGTGAGCATTGAGATGGGGCACGTTAACCCACACAATGTAGTTCTAAGGAGGAAAGTGGCCACTATACACATATTTCCAGGTATCTTTTTAATTCTGGGGCTGGTTTACATGATGTAACGTGCTGTATTCTCTCGTACACATGACTGGAAATCCTCTGGGAATTTTTCTTACTTGGATGATAGTGGGGAACACTAATCCTTTTAGGAACTCTCAGGCATTTTACTAATTCTTTCAATGAATTCACCTAAAATAAAAGCAACCACATTAAAAATTGGTGTGAAAAGCCACATGATAACCTGAGAAAATAATCCTGGTAGTTATCTTCTGCAATTACAATTTTAAAAACTGTTTTACAATTTTTCTGTTTGTGTTGCCTCCATCTGTCTAGAATGTTTATGAATCTTCCTCAGAGAGAGACAGAGATAGAGAGACAGAGAGAGTCCTCAAAGGCAAAGCAAAACTCAGCAAAGAGAAAGAAGAAGTAGCAAGTACTTTAAGAGACTCGATGTATAAGCTCTGTCTATTCTCATCTATATTTTTTTCCACTTGGCCTCTTCAACATTCATTTCTCATCTTTATCAAAATGAAACATTAATAACTGAAGAGTTCCCATTGCAAGATATTATTACTAATGATGAGCTTTGGGTGAAACAGACCCTACTCTTCCAAAGGAGAAGCTCCAACTTTGCTTATGGTTGACTATTTGAAATAAATCACAAGATTGGTGCCCACCCTTCCCCCACCCACAAAAAAAGTCTAATTAGTGTTCCTCTATTGGAGAGGAAGCTGAGCGTGATGCTCCACCACTGCCAAATGAAATTAAGGCCCAATTATTGATAAATGAAGAGTGGTTTGTGCTGGAGCCTGGCCTGGAGTCTCGGAAATACATCTGTCATTTGGCCTGTACAGGAGTCATTCATGTGTGACATAGCATCCTGTGCATTTATCATGCATCTGTAGATTTTTGTTTTAATTCAGTTAGCTGTCTAACTAGATTCGGTGCTGGATGCCTCAAACAGAGTCAGGATTTGGACTGACAGATGCAATTCTAGTCTGAAATGGTGTGTGACAGGACTAGCTATCCTGCATATTAATTATTATTGAAACCATTATAGACAGCGCTTTTACACTAATGGTCCATTCCGTTATCTGTTTTGTGGCTTCTACGGTTAACAATTGCCCAGTCGCTCCAGGGTAAGTAGGAGACATGCTGGATCAATGGACCATTGTTGTTGAGTGCACTTACTGTTACCATGAAAATTAGAATGGAAGTGCTTGAAAGGCAAGAATGAAAATGCCCAGTCTTACCATTATGCAAATTACATACTCTATAAGTGAGATAAGTGTGGGGAAAAACACTTTTCATAAATCTTAACTGGGTAAAAGATTTTATTAAGTTCATTGTCAAAAACAAATTGAAAACAAACTTTTGTTAAGTTGATAAAAAAAAAGTCTGCAGGGCTATTCCCAACCTAGCCCTGCCCATAAAGCATAGTTTAGTAGCAGGCTAAGGTTTAATTTAAAGTTACTGTTGTTTTATCACTCGGTTGTAAAAATATTGAAAATAACTGCCACCTTCAAAAAGAAGCCACTAATGCAATTTGTTGTCCAAAGTTCTGAGAAAGTATTGTGTTAGGAGGACTTGAATGGGACGCACTCCAAGGGCAGCCATCTTGCCACAGCTTCTTTCCCTCATTATTCATGTTTCACTTCTCTGCTGGTCACATGTTCACCCACCATCCCTTTGTACTTCAGTCATCTAATGACCTTTGTGCGGCCCTGCAGACAACATTCCAGTCACACAGGATTGATGGAAGTAAATGGGGTCGAAATACACAGTGTTTCTTCTCATTTGTTCATCAACCTCATGTAATCAGAATTGTGTGTTTATAAACTGTCTGAGTTCTGTTTCAGGTACAGCTCGAAAGATACATTTCCACTCCTTGAAGAATTTGTAAAAGTTTCTTAGGGTTTCAATACAGCAAAATACAAAATGGTAATGCAACGAAGTGTAATATTTTGTATTAAATAGAAAATTAACGGCAGGGTTAGAGTTATAATGATGAATTTGCCTCTGTTCAGAAGATTTGTGTTTGGTAAAGGACATTTCGTATTGGTATTTCAGGTCCAAAGAAGCTTCTACTTTCCTAAACAATAAAAAGAATTTACATCTTAGAATAAGTGCTTTTTCATCTCCTGATGTTGGAAAATGAAGTGCTTAAAAAGAACCTGGCTTCAATTTAAAAGTTCAATAGCTTGATTATGATATTGGGTTACAAAATTTTCGTTGTTAAAGATTGTTTTGAATAAAAGAGCAAATTAGAAAGCAAAGATATATCTTAGTATAAATAGATCTTAAAATACTAATAGTCATAATAGTCGGGAAATATAAGTAAATTTTGACTCTACAGTTTGGGAGCTATTATCATTTTTTTTGTGTGATTAGCTCCTCCAATTTACAATGTTCGCCTTACTACTTTATTTCTTTCAATAGGGTTTTTTTTTTCTTTATAAGACTCCAAAAACTTAATTATGGCTTATGCAAATATCATTTGAGGGAAAAGAGGGTAATATTAAATCTTTAAAAGCATTGTTAGGTTAAATGCTAGGAAAGTCGTAGGTATTCAATGGCATTCAGAGAAAAAAAATGAAGTGGCGGTGGGAGGCCTGTTGGAGAGATTTCTCCTTCCTTTCTTAAGCCATCTCCTTGGATCAATTCTTCCCAATGGTTTAACAAAGGCAAATTTTTTTACAAAGCTAAGGGGAAATAAAAGAATTTTTGCTTCTGAATCATGTACAGATTGAAAACCAAACTAAGACCATATTGTGCTGAAACAGCTAAAAAGTAAATTTGTGAAGCATGTAGCTACTCTATAGGCATGATGCAAAATCTCTGATTTGTTTATTGAACACCTCAATTTTTCCTATATTAATTGGAATCTCCAAGAGTGTGTCACACGTACAGAAAAATACACAGGTGAACTAGAGTAACAATTATGTTTAACTAAGCTGGCAAAATTAAAATTTTTACCTAAGAAGACATGAATTTGGAAATGAGCCACATATTTTTAAAGCATCCATAGCCTACTGACTACTGAGCTCAAAGACTGAAGAATGCTTAATAGCACGAAGGTATCAAATGATAAAAATAATTGTGTGCAAGGCCAGTGTTTCTCCAGCTTTCTGACTTTTGGACCATCTATGAGCATTC
The DNA here is from genome assembly GCA_004027735.1 of Carollia perspicillata. Taxonomy (NCBI): domain Eukaryota; kingdom Metazoa; phylum Chordata; class Mammalia; order Chiroptera; family Phyllostomidae; genus Carollia; species Carollia perspicillata. The sequence goes on from PVKM010017464.1 coordinate 16,820, forward strand.
ACGGGGCTCCTGCCCAGAGAGATAGAAGAAAGTGTCTGGGAATAAAACTTTTCCTCTACCCTCTTAGATTTAGTATCCTGGGGGGCTGCAAATTAAAATACAAAAGACAGATTAATAGCAGAAATGGCACTGAATTTTTCCTAATTTTCATATTCACTGGAATTCACAGAAAAAAAAAGGTGATTCTCAAAGAGGCAATTAGATTTGGGGGCTTCTCTACCCTTCTTAACAAAGGAAAAGAAGCTTGGGCTCCAAGGAACAATACCTTGTAGGGAAGTGACTAGGAGTATCTGGGGAAAATAACGAAAAGGAAGGGCTTTTTCAGTAAGGCCTGTTTATGCAAACTTATCTTGGCATTGACTCTCCCAAGGAGGAGCCTTCCCTTCTCTCCCTGGTTGCCTGGAAGGCATCTTCCTCAAAGAAAAATTTATGTTCTGCTTTTAGGCAGAGGAGGGAAAGGCAGAGAATTTTTCCTGGATCTATTGACTTGGTCAGAGAGCAAAACTTGTCACCGCAAAATGTGTCTCCTTGGCATGAGGATTATTTTAGGCTGATTATTTTTAAAAACAGAATACTCCGGAAAGTTCTTTTCTTTCCCTTTCCCTTAACTGTCTAAAGGAATTTAGATAGATGGCCTGTCCCAGGAAGAGAGCTTTTACCAAAGATCACTTCTTTTTACATTAGAAAGACTTCTCAGCGTGGTCTGGCAAATAGTTGCTCATCAAACATGTGCTCTTTCCATCATCTGGTGGGTTGTCTTCCTTCCCTGTGAAGTTCCAGCCCCTTAGCCCCTTTTCCTTAGCTCAGGACAGTTTATAACCCTCAATGGCCTGATAGTCTGTGGGACTCCTTTCCTTACGGAGTCCCCGCACATACAAAATGAAATTCGTTTTTTTCTTCTGTTTGTCTGTCGTACGTTAATTGGATTATTAGATCAGCCAAAGACCCTAAAAAGGTAGAGAGAACATTTTACTACCACAAACTTCTCAATTGCCTTCAGCGCAAAAACAATCCTATGTCAAAGTGGCATATTTTGGAGTGGCATAGTCTGGTTACCTTCAAAAGGTAACATTTCGTCTTAAAAAATAATGATAAATACCTTAAATTGAATAGACTGTCTTTCATTCTAAGGGCTTCTTTCCTTTATTTTTAGCTTTAAAATAACCTCTCTTTCATGAGAAGATGTTTGTAATTGGTGGCATTATTTTTCTCGAATACCTTTACTTGGCAAAATAAAACCTTGCTGACTTGGAGTCGTTCCCTCAATATTTTGACATCTTTATTTCAGCGGCGTACCATTTTTTAAACATTTGGAAATACTGCTCTAAGGCACTGTCTCCAGAGGAAATATTAATAATGGTCACTCTTTACTGAGGCCCTCCTATGCCTCGTACACTATTCGGGGCGATGCATATTACATTCTCTCTCTAACACTAACACTAATCCTAATGGTTAGACAGTATTGTTCTCATTTAATAAATGAGGAAAGAAAGGTTAACAGAAATGAAGTTGACTGCCCGAGATGGCATTACTATAGGGCGACCTCATCCTCATTTAAACAGCGCACTCTTTTAGAATGAAAGAGGGTAACGGTTACACCAAGGCATCAGGCATGAATGGGGTCTTTCCAGGACAACCTAAGACATAGAGTCGCCCCTCAGAGTTACCTTTTAAACCTGGATTTAAATCAACTTGCATCTAAAGCCCATGGTGCTCTTGTCACATTCACAGGTTGCCTCTGCAAGTTTTATAAAAATGAGGATAACAGTTCTGAAGAAAAGCAAATCAGTGAACTGTGTGACACCAAAATATATAAAATCATAATTCATTCAGCACCTGATTGAGGATTGCTTGTGTCCTAGGACATCTACCTCCAACAGTGATTTTATAAATGGTTTCAAAACAAGGAGGTTCTGTGTAGAGGACATGAGCCTGTAGAGAGTTATGTTACAGGGGAATACATTTTCCACATGTAACTATTAAATTAATGTAGTGGTGTGTGTGGGGCTCTGACTTCATCTACTGGTACACACAGGACAAGGATACGGACAGGTCCCCTGGTTGTCATTTACCACAGCGCAGCCAGGGAACCCCTGGAACGGTTCTGGGAATGACTGAGTCTAACCGCATGGAAGGGAAATAGAAGTTTGACAATAAGCTGCCTGCAAAGGAGAGTCCGATCATAAACGGGAGTTAATGCTCGCTCTGTTATCTGGGAAAATGCAGGCAAAAGCTGCGCGTCTGGAACAGGTCACGACGATTGTGGAAACGGCGCTCAACCACACTAAATCAACGTGATGTATCATCACTGTCCGTCTCCCCGGTGTTGTCGTGAATGAGTGCAGTCAAACTTCGAGGTCGACTCGCGCTTCTCCCACCTGCACTGTGACCTGCAACTTTTTAATTTTTAGAAAGAGGCTCTTCCCTTGCCAGAAAGTGCTTTCTGTTTGTGAAAGAATATGTAAAATAGCACCAGGTGAAGAATGACTTTTTCACCCAGTCTTGAAACCATCACAAAGAGACAAATTTTGCTGCTTTTGCTTCGTGTGTGAATTTTTTTTTCCCCACACAGCTCTATTCATTGCTTGAAACAATGGGGCCAGTGTTGGCCAGCAAAGAATAGTGCTATTCATGCACCCGTACCCTGCACAGTGCCTACACTTGTTAGTCTTGGCTGCCCTGTGCTGCTGGCTGCTGGCGAGAAAGTCGAGTCTGTGTTGTTGGCTGGAGCAGGGCAGATCAGAGAACGAGCGCTGGCAGCCAGATTCCCAGATAACCTCAGCTTCTCTAGAAAACTCTGTTGACAGAAGCCTGTACTTTAAGGGGTGTCTGGAATTCCAAGAACTTGGGCCAGGTGTGCAGGCAGGTGCTTGTGCCTCCCTCCATTCTAGCCATCCCTATCCTCCTGCTATCACCAAACGCAGCTCCATGAGCGCTTAAATGCCTGGTTTAGGAATCAGACACTCGATTTGAATTCTGGCTCCAGACCTGACTGGCTGTAGAAACTTGGACAGTTTCTTAACCTCTCTGAATCTCCTTCATTGCTTTATCTGAAGAAAGGGGATATTGTGGAAATCAATGACACAATATTGTGCTATGATTAACATGGAATAAATGTGAACTATTATCTTCATTAGCAAAAGGCCGATGTAGCGATTGTTGTCATTAATGAAAAGCTGGTTTCAGGCGATCTCTCTCTGGGTAGAAAGTCAAACGCTCTGAAGTAGCGGGCAGCATCACTGTACCTACGGGTGGATGGGGCAGGGGGAGAGAAGACAAGCTTCAGAACTCCGTTCACAGCACCAGAGTGAGAGAAGGTTTTGCCCAGGGAAGAAAATGTCCTCTGGCCGAGGCCACTCCATCTCTCTCAAGGACAGAACAGAACGGTGATTTGCTCTCACGTGGTGTTATCCTGGAACGACGGCTCTGTTAATGTATGCTGCAGACGGTCTCGTCCTCTTTCGCTCCATCTCTTCAACCAAGAGTGAGAGCAGCACAAAACGTGGACCCTATCCTTGATGTTCTTTTTCTTAAGTGAGATGAAGTCTTATAGATTTTGTTTGACTTCCGTGGAGGAGCAAATTGCCACACGAAGGCAACCTGCAGAATACTTATTATAGACAGTAGATTTTGAGATCACCAAAGCCAGGAAGCCTGCTGATCCCTTTCTAGAATCGCGCCCAGTGTGGAGCCCAGCAGATTGTTGGCATCAAAATGTGTTGTCAAGAGTAGTGCAGCAAAGGGACTGAAATTCCAGATCAAGTGCTGTCTATGGTTGATGTAAGGTTGGAAAGAGATAGTCCTTTCAAGTTCTTTCCAACTCAAGACGTTGTGATATTTGAAGTTTTCCTCTCAATAGTCTTTAACTGCTTTGTGCCTTCTGTGAAGTCGCCACCATGAAGGTGGGACCCACGTGGCACCAATTTGCTTGGCATGGCGCATATACCCGTACACTTGTTGTCGTCTCAGCACTTTAGATTCTGTTAATGTACTATATGAAGCGTAAAGAGTGCTAATCACAAGGGCAATTTTCTATGTTATGTATATTATAGGGAGGAGAGAATGTATCCTTGGTGATTTTAGACATCGTAGACCAATAGTTCTGTGAACAGCAGACTTCACTGGGTGTAATCACATCATTAGAAGACATTATTGCGGTTCATAAATGGAATTAATTAAAATTTTAATTAAATTTTCAAAAGATAATTTAATAAAAGTAGGATTGATTAGAAAATTATCGATGAATTTACAGATTCATTTAAGACATTTGTCTCTGTCACTTTTACATTTCTTTGAAATCTGTTAAAAGTTAGAGTCAGTAGGTTCACAGTAACATTTATACATTTACCATATTGTTTCAAGAGGCAAATAGTGTTTAATGCATCTCACTGTCTTTCATTAAGTAGTGATCTTTGTCAGTCAACTCCATTCAATATGATCCTAAAACAAATTAACAGAAAAATGTGAACTGTTCATGTTCATTCTGAAATCAAAATACATATTATTTGGCTGATGACATTTGTCTTGAAAAACATAAATAAGGTTTTCAGAACAAATGTATGACTGAGGCAGATTTACCAATGGCCTAATTTGAGTGCCTGTCATAGAGTTGACATAGAACAATTCCAAATCCCAGCAGAAGATGGACAACAGATCTACAATTTGTAACAAAATGAGAGCACTGAGTCACAAAGCAAAGCAGGAGATTAGTACACATGCTAGATCTGCTACTTACAAAATGTTTGACATACTTTAATTGCAACAGCAAAACATGCACAGTTTTTCAGTGTTTGATGATTTTTATTTTATCAGTGGATATGGTGTCACAGAGGGCCTGAAAGTGATGCATTCATTCACTTATTCATTCATTCATTCTTTACCATTCAACAAACACAAAGTTAGGCTATCTATTGGGTTGGCTATACAGTCTTGAAATAGAGTGATATCCACACAACTCTATTCTCAGAGTAAATCCAGAACCGATTCACTGCTTACCACCTAGCTGTCTAACAACTGAATCAGCTTCCTAACTAGCTCCCTGTTTCTACCCCAGTGACCACACAGCAATCAGCCAGTCTTCTGAAATGTAAGCAGGATCACTCAGAACCTTCCAATGGCATTCAACCTCACTCATAATCATACGCCAACTCCTTCTCATGACCTGAAAGACCCCATGTTATCACTTTCTCTCTGACCCCATTGTCCATCCCTCCCCTCCACTTACCTCTCTTTAAACACAGTGCACCTGTGGCGCTGAACGGGGCTGTGTTCTTCCCCCAGATGCACCCAGGGTTTGCGTTCTCATCTCACTCAGGTCTCTGGGCAAGTCCCCAGAGCTGAGGGGCCTTCCTGGCCCATCCTGTCTCATGCCAGCACTCTTGCTTGCACTAGTCATCATATCCTCACCAGGCTTTATTTTTCTCCATAGTGTCTGTTATCACTTCTGTGTATCATATACCCTGTGCATTTGTGCATTTTCTGTTTCCCCTCCTTCCGGGAAAGACAGAGGAAGCATGTGAACAGATATGGCTTGGAATCCTCCAGATTTGATGAAAGACATGAAACCTTAAGTTTAGGAGGTTCACAGGGGGTGAGGCAAAACACCCACACATCTTAGAGAAATACCAAAGACCAATTGAAAATCTTCAGAGTAATGAAAGAAAAGACAAATCACCTCTCAGAGAACAATCACACCACCTGTACCTTCTCTACCTGAGGAGGATGCAGAAGACAATGGAATAGCATCTTCAGAATCCTGAGGGGGAAACCTGTCAACCTAGATGTTTCCACCCAACTTCTCTTACCCATGAATAAGAGCGAAGTAGTTTATCAGATAAAAACAGAGTGCTCACCACTATCAGACCCATACTGGATGCTCAGAATAAAGATGTAGGCCAGGAAAAAGGAATTTAAACTTGAAAGCAGGGAGTGAGATGCAAGATCACAAACAAAGAAACTGGTAAATATGTGGGTTTATATACATGACCCATGATTATATAAAACAGCAGCAATGAAAATAGCTAGATGAATAATTTGGCAGGACTCAAAATTAAGGCAGAATTATATATTGGACAAAATAGTGGACTACATAGCAGCATGTAAAGTGGAAGGGAGTGATCAGAGTTGTGTTCTAAGACCCTATCACAGCAGGACCCATGTTAAAAATGGAAGAATAATACCTAAAATAATAGAAAATTTATATATATATAAATATATAAATTTATATATATATAAATATAAACATATATATATATATGCCTCTTTCAAATTACTAGAGGAAAACATGAGGACAAGGGAAACTCAGTCACTTCAAAAGAAGTTAGAAAAGGAGAAAAAGAATCATGAAAAAGTACAGTAAGAAAGCAAAAAATGACATGGAAAAAGTTGAGATACATGTACAATTATCATCTAAACCAACTGAAACAAAACCAGCAGAGTATCCTTTATCTGGAAAATTAGGAGATGGCTAGATGTAGCAGCCATGTGATTCATAGAGGAGGAAGTCCCTGATAGCTGTAACATCTGTGGTTATATACCATAGATACATAGACATTTCTATAGATATAGATGTCATATATGTAAATCTATGTTTCATGAATATATATTATATATCTACATGCATATCCATGCAGCTATTTACCTACCTATTTCAATTCAGCATGCACTAGAGTCCATCACTTCTCAATGTGGTCTGAGGATATGGGTCCACAGACAGGCTAATTAGCCAAGTACCGTCCTGGCTAAGCAAGGGGAAGAAGGTGCTCGCTGAACACCTCCAAGGTTTGAGAGCATGACTGGGAATGAGCCCCGACTATTAGGGCTGCAAGTCTTAAGATCCATAAAGGACAGGGAGGTGCATCAAGATCAGAGCAGTAAAATAAATCAACAAATAGACAAATAAGTGCTATGGAAGGGGCAGGAGTTTCAACCTCAGAAGAGCCCTGGGTAAGAAGCATAAACAGTGCCTCGTATCTCTCCAATCTGGAGGTGTCTTAGAAATACTTTGAAATCTGTTCCCCCAGGTTTGTTTTTCTTCTCCACCACACCTCACGAGGAACACAGAGAATGATGTCCTGTCACTTTGATGTTTCTCTCTACTCAAATGGCAGAAACCAACCAGGTGAGTTGTCATAACTTAGACGAGTCTGGGATAAAAATACACCTTGGAGAGCTTGCTTCCTGATGACAGACTGAGAGTAGCTCTTTTTGATTTGAATGATTTGGAGCTTAAATTCAGTGCCAGCCTTTATGAGTGTCTCAGAACTCAGGGTTAGGAAAGTGATTACACTAGGAGAAAAGGTATTTTGTCGTCTTCCCTTAGAATGGTCTTTGACTGACGGATGGGTGACTCTGTCCAGCATCCTGCTTTAAAACTGTGCAAACAAACAATTGAATTCTTAAATTCAATATTCACTTCTGCCTTTACCTTTAAAAGCAGCTCGACCGTTGCATCCCAATGAGTTAAATGCCCCAGTTAATTACACCGTCTGAAAAGGCAGCTATCTCGTGCTACCAATTTAATTGTTTTGTTTCATGAAAAGCAAAATGCCTTCCCGGCAGTTTCAAAATCTAACAGTTTTAAAATTCTTAAACCTCTACCCCAACTCTTCATCTTGGATGGAATAAGTTGCATGAGCTTGCTTATTGGGGCAGTCTGCTCTCTCCCAACTTGCTCAAAGGGAGATCTCAGTAAACAAATGAGGCAAGCCACTGTGCCAACCCACAGAAATACAAAACTACCTCCCACCATGGCTACCGAGGGAGTCACACTGCGCTTCTGCTGTGCGAAGTGTGACTGTGATTCTTGACAGAGTAGATAGGGTGGCTCTTCTTCACCTTTCCTCGTATCTTTTGGTAGTAATGACCTTGGGCTCATCACAGTTCACAGCTGGCCTTTGTTCTGTTCTGATTAGATGATGCCCTTACCTGGTTTTCCAAATGTTTTTAAATCATCCCTGGTTCTCAGGGTATCAATATAATACCTTTATTTGCTTGTTATTGATTTTTAGCCAAGCAGCTCTTTCCATTGTATTTATAGCCTTGCCTCACTCCAAGACCTAGGAGTGAGTCCATGGGATTGATTCTAAAATAGATTTGAGTGACTGAAAATCATTTCTGCCTGCAGTTATGAAACCTTTCCTTTTAAGCGGGTCTAATGCCTTGTTCAGGTTGCATTCTCCCCTTAGAATAAAGGATTTCCCTGGAGAAGACCTTCGGTCTCCCATGAGGGTAATCTTACCCAGCATTTCACCACAGAAGTGCAGTCATGTCTGAACCCAGTTAGGCTCAAGTGAACACTTTAAAACACTAAGAAAACAGATTTAGGCATGCCTAGTGTATGCTGGGCACTTGCCATTGCATACAGTCCTCACGCAACCTGTTACATAGGAGAACGTCACACTAAGTGCAGATTCAGATGCAGGTCCAAAGACCCCAGAAGCCCAAGCAGCATCTTTACACTTTGCGGACAGGCCCCCTCCTTCCTCTGGGATAAGGCTCTCAAGAATAGGGAGGCTGGAGGATATTAAACCCCTATCCTCCCTGCTGGCTGAAGTAGCTTTGTGTTTTGGAGCAGAATGTGCGATATTAACACTGTAGCCATGCAACTCCCCCAGAACCTGTGGGGTTCTTGGGGGCTTTGGGGCATCGAGAGGGTAAGTTTTCAAAAGTGCATAAAAAATGGAAAGGCTCCTTTAATAGGCCATGACGCATCCTCACCTAGCTGCAACAATTAACATCTGCTGTTTTTATTGTATCTATTCCCCTACTCTCACTTCTTTTTATGGCTTATTTGCTTTCAATTATTTATTTGTTGTTGGGGTACTTTAAAGCAAGTCCTAGACATGTCATTTCACTCTGATGTATGTTAGTAGGCACATCTAACTTTTTTTTAAACATAAGCACAGTATTGCTACCAGACCCCTACAAAACCTGACAATTCCTCAGTATTATCAATTGGTGTTCACTTTTTCCTTATTGCCTCAAATATGCCTTTTTAATAGTTGTTTTGTTCAAGTCAGAACCCAAACAAAATTCTATCAGTACTGATTATGCTTCCTTTGCTCTT
>PVKM010017465.1:0-25884 GCA_004027735.1 Carollia perspicillata
TGGGAAATTTGAAACAATATTAAATTATCCATTTACCCAAAGTGACAATAAAAGATAAAGAAAAATACAGATTATCTATTATTAGTAAAACCTTAGTTCTTAGAATTGAGAGTTGTTTTCTTGAGTAAATCTAGTACCTGATTAAGACACTATAAAACACAACTATTTTACTTTTAAAAAGATTTTATTTATTTCTAGGTTGGGGAGGGAGGGAGAAAGAAGGGGAGAGAAACATCAGTGTGTGGTTGCATCTCATGCACTCCCTACTGGGGACCTGACATACAACCCAGGCAAGTGCCCTGACTGGGAATCAAACTGGCAACCCTTTGGTTTGCAGGCCGGTGCTCAATCCACTGAACCACACCCAGCCAGGGCAAAGCACAACTATTTTAATAAACACAGAATCTTTGCTTTCTAGGTAGAAAACTTTTTCCTAATGTCTGGAGCAAAGCAATTAATACAGGAAAAAAACTTTATTTTTTAACCTAGTGAAAAATAACAAAACTGGTTTTGCATCAGCTTACTTTTGATACTTAAATTTGCTTGTTTAAATAAATTCTAATCTTATTCAGCTTTACCATATGTAAAATTTCCCTTTTTAAAAAATTATAACTTTCCTTACCCAATTTAGGGTGTCTTTTCCTATTTATTCAGAAATAACCAGCTTAGGACAAATAACTCAAAATATATCCATCCATACGTTAGGCCAAGAAACAAGCTTCAGATATTTTCTCCTGCCAATCTAAATTTAGAAGAGAGAACAAGATTCTGAGCAATTCTAACTTGCTTTTCACTTTTAGTAAGGTTAGTCCATTTAGACAAAGAAATGTGTACAAATCAACCTTGTCTATTTTTAAAGTCCTCTGGTGTTTGTGAGGAGTGGCAGGAGAAGGTTTGGAGTTTTGACTTCCATAATTTAAATTGCTTTCAACCAGTCAAGGCTGGGAAAGTTGTTTTTGAGTCAGTAGAGTGTTGCTTCATGCCATGACTACTCTTCCAAGCATGGAAAAGCCCATTCTCAGAGTTTCCAAAGCTAAGATTGGTTGGGGAAGGTGAGGAGACCAAACAGAAATAACATGCAATGCCCACAAGATGTCACCATGAGCTCAATTTTCTCCACTAAACTACAAAGACAGTTAAGGGCATCCCCTCAAACCTACCTGTGTCCATCACATTCGTGGTACGGGCATGGACCCCACTCCGTAGAGACACTGAGGGAACAATCCCTCAACACATTTTGGGCACCCCTTACAGCTGCTTTCTGGAGGGAATACCCCTCCCAGTAAAACTGTGGGTTTGTACAATCCTGGCTGTCAGAGGGGCAGAAAAATGAAGGAGCACACCTGGGGTGCGATGAACATCAAAGGGGTTCTGTGAATGTCACACCGTAACTTGGAAGAGCAAAATTCCTGTCTGCATCTTCAAAGCTTGGCCCCTCTTTTGGGTACCAAAATGTTAAACAAAAAATCTTTAACTTCCTTAGCTGATAGTCTTTTTGTAAGGAAGGTTTTATTGAGCCAAAAATGCTACCCAAAAGACCAGTCTTGAGGCTTGGAATTAAACCCCCAGCAGCATGGCTAGGTAGAAAAAAATAGCATGTTCGCCATACCAGAGTTTTGCAGGGCTTTTTATATACATCAAGTGTGGGGAGGGAGAAGGAGCTGGTCTGAAAGAATTTACATGAACTGCTGTAGGCAGAGGGCTGGGGGAAGTTGAAGCAGGGTCTGTGGAAGAAGCTGGCTGCTGTTACAGATTGGCTAGGGGTAGCAATCCAGAAACCCCATTTGTAAATGAAGGGGGATTAGGGTTAGATGGTGCCTGGCTGAGATAATCTTCTGAAATAGCCACCTGTAAATTAATCTGAAATTCCAACAGGCCAAACAGGAATGTGAGAAGTCCTTTGTTGTAATTCCTTCTTTTGCACTTCCAGCCACTGTAATTTGTTAGAACATCTCAGAGGTTTTTTTCTTATCACCTACAGTTTTAGGTTCAGCAAAAGTACAAGAAGGAATATAAACTGCTAAAGGCCCCTTTTCAGGTGTATTGTTTGTGGCCCCATTTACACCTTGAAACCAGTTATTCATAGAATTTGTTAGAAGGTGGATTATTACTTTTTTGGAGTGTCAACCTGCTTCACTAACAAACATCCCTACTATTGAGCAGGTAAGGGTAACCTATGGCATTGTAGCATTTCAAGGCATTTTTTTCATAAGAGACTGTCACTGTAAGAAATGTTTAAACCTGCTTAGAATTTTTATGACTTTGAGCCAAACAGATAACAATTGCTGGGAAGCAAAATCTCAATGGATTGAGAAAATGCTCAAGAGAACGGCATTTTGCACCTTCTTTTAAACATTACAATCAAAGGAGGCATAAAGGGTTACATGATATCCATTGGTGACTGATTAGGGAGGCAGGAGAAGGCAAAATTGGAAATCTCTGGGGCTGGATAAAAAGTAAAACAAGTAGACACATACTTCTTTTACATTTGTGGGTATAGGATAGTTCACAGTTCACAGTTAACAAGGTAACAGCCCTGGCCAGGTAATTCAGTTGGTTAGAGCGTCCTCCTGATTCTCCCAGGTTTGATCCCCGGGATCTGGGAGATCCCTGAGTCTGATTCCTGGTCTGGACATACACAAGACTCAACCCATGAATGCATAAATAAGTGGAACACATATATCTATCTCTCTCTCCCTCTTCCCCCCTCCAAAAAAATCAGTGAAAAAAAAAACCATGTGAACAGGATAATAGTAACAATGAGGGGTTTTGTGGTCCCTGCTCTGGTGCTACCCTGACATTCCAAAGGTATGTTATGTAGATGCAAAAAAGACAACAGACAGGCTCAGTTAAGGCAAAGACTGACCTTTGTCTGGGAAGGTAGGGGCCTAGGGCACGCCTACCCACCCCTACTTGCTTTTAGTCAGACCATTTTAATTTCAGACCATCCTGTGTGATTACTTCAGGTCTCTGAATTTGTATGGCCCGCCATGCTGGCCTCCCTGAGCTTGTCAGGTTTATTATGTGCTGCTTTTTTGTCCCCAGTAGATAATTTCATTGATGAAGAAATTAATCATCATTGTAGCTTTTTGAACTTAGTAAAATAGTTCTTTTTTCTCAATGTAACATTTGTAAAGTTAGTATCAGCTATGATTCCATGATAATTTTTGTTTTTGTCACTTTAAAAAAATTTTTTTAACAGATAACTTATTATGGTTCATTCTTTAGTGATTGCGTGCTGTGTACAGACTTGTATATGAAAACTTGATGTTAATATTGTGTGTACTCAAATTTAGTAAGAATAATACAAGCTTATAGCTTTGGTCATGTTTCTGTAGTGTGTGCTTATGCCACTAAAAAAAAGTGTTGTCCAGCATGCAAGTGATGGCCTAAAGATGCACTGTTCAGCCCTGGCCTAGTGCTCAGTTGGTTGGCACATCAGGTTGTGGGCTCTATCCCAGGAGGCAACGCGTTGATGTTTCCTTTCTCTCATTCATGTTAACAGAATCTGGTTTTCTTGGTTTATTTAACCTCATGGCATTGTTTTATATTTTTTAGTTAGATTACTACAGCTTTTCATCCTTGGGAGTAAACAGTTTTGATTTGCTGAGAAACAGTTTACATAGTAAGAAATGCTTTTTCTAAAATATAAAGTATTTTTTTCACATAGGTGGTTCAATGGAAAAACATATTGGTGTTAATTTATCCGTGAATTAGGAATAATAATTATAAAAAACAAAGTCATTAGTTTGGAAAGGCACAGAAAATAAATGGCTTAAGGATCAGAGTATGGATTCCTTATATTTATTTATATGTAGTTCTTGTCATCTTCAACCTCAGTATGGTCAGTGTGTGATCAGAAGTAAGGGGAAGTCCTACCTTGTGACATTCTGAGCTTCAGGTCTTTTAAGTTTGAAATGATGCCTACCTCTCAGAGATTGTTAATGAAAATCAAGTGAGAACACATATAAAGAGGTATATTTTGTTGTTGCATTCTGCTTGTCCATTCTGTGTAAAACAAAAAAATTAACTTCCTGGTTGAAAGTCTTTTTATTAAAAGAAAAGCTTTATTAGGCCATTACTAGCAAAAAAATAAAAAAGAAGTCTTGAGGCTAAACCTCCAGTGGCATGGCTAGGTGTCCCTATATAATGACAGTGCGTCCCTCATCTGGAGTTTTGCAAGGCTTCTTTATACAGCAAGTAGGGGGAGAGAGATGTAAGCAGTCCTGAGAGACTTTACACTAGCTAAGGGAAGGGTAAGTGAGTAGGAGAATCTGGGCTAGGGAATAGGCAAAGCTTACGTATAAATAAGAAGTAGAAGCTCCTGGGGTTCTGGGGTGCTATGCCTGGCTATTTATTCTTGTTTAGATAATCTTGGATAATAGCCACCTGGAAGTTAATTTAGTAATTCTAACGTACGCTAAGGAGTGTGAGCACTCTTGTTGGTTTTTCTCTGTGGTTGTTAACTGCTTAACCCCCTTTTCTCTTGCTTCCATCTTTTGGCCTGCTATAATTTAGTTCAGGACATCTCGGGATTTTTTCGTTGCCTTCTGTTCCATGGGCACACCTGGGAGATTTTGCTGGTGGAGGGTCTTGGTGGGGGCAGGAATTATCATCTGTCAAGCACAATAAAATGAGATACACCTATATATGAGGCCAGTTTAACAAGCTATGAATGTAAGTAGTAATGAGAATGTCATCTAACTTTGTGGAATCAGGGAATGGAAATATAGGAGATCATTTGGGAATACAATTGTTGATGGCATTTGTCAATGAATTGTTACAGAAGGCAAGAATGAAGGAAAGGTCAGTGATACTAACACTGTAGAAAAGAGAGATTACATGTTTTAAAGGAGTGTGCACCATGCATGAGTAGAAATTGATGAAATTGAAACATTAAGAAATAAGTTGCTACAAGGAAGCTCATCTTTAAAGAAAAACTGTTTTCTAGTTGCAGGATTTGATGTAGGGCAGTTAACTCTGTAACACAACAGCGTGGCAGTTTGTATAATTTAAAATAGCACAGACAAATACCAAGTAAATACATAGTATGAATGACCCAGACTGAAAGTTAAGTCTACACCTACCAGTGTAGACTTTACCCTTGTGTTCCTTATTGCTACCCTCAAACTCCCATGGCTTTCGCTGCTGTACTACTGTTTCACCACCATAAATTAAGGGTGATCTGTACTTTTAATCACTTCATAGTGGCTCTCAATTCAGAACCTTTCCTTTGCCCATGCTGAGCAGAGCCTCCTCAAATGATGATTGAAGTATTAGGCTTCCTGTAGTGTACCACCCAAGGCAAAGCAGTTTGGTGTCACATTTTACCCATCTACCCCTGCACCGCTTGTTGTGTATTCCTCTTTCAGCATCCCAGGCCCTCCTGTGAGGCTAGCTGCTGGGGCTGCTTTTTTTAGGTCCTAGAAAGTCCGCTTAGAAAGGCAGTAAGGCAGGTTAGTGGCTCAGAAACTTTGGCAAGCTTTGAATTGCGGTTAAGACGGCTTCAGAGTAGTTTTGAGCTTTACTGCAAATGTACATTTGACTATTATAATATAACATGTGATAACAGAAAGCCAAATTATAATTCAAGAGAAATGTTTGGGTATTAATACTCAAGCAGAAAGGCATTTCCTTATTCATGCAGTGGTGTTACTAGAAACATTTTGGAAAGCTCTTCTCCTTTTCCAATATGTGAGTTTTGATCATTTTATTACTTTTGCTTATTGAATATTCTCCCTTTTAACTCAGTGTCCTATTTTATATGTTTTTAAGTGATCATTATTATTTTTAATTTTTCCCCCTGTAGGGTCAGGCTTCTTTGAGACAGCCTAACTCCTTATAAACCTCAATCATAGCCTTTCCTTTATGCATTAGACCTTATTTGGGCTATCCCATTCATAAATGTTCTGATCTATAGTGATTAGAAGGAAAAATGAAAGGCAGATGCACTGCTAAATTCTAATACGTTAGAATACCAAGCTGTGTATTAGAGGTTTGGCTGTTGTAGAGACAGCCAAACATGGTGTGATATAGGTTGGGCTGGAACTGTGTCTATGTAAGCTCTACCAATAGAAAAGTGAAGACTGCAAAACTTCTTTGTTAAACTGGAGATGTGTGTGTAGATTCTTGATCCTTTTCAGCTCAGAAAACAAATGGACTTCGTGGTAGTGCAAACACTCAAGTCATGAAACTTTCATAGTTCCCACTGTAATCGTGTAGCCTGTTCCCCTCGTTCAGGGAAAATGCCAGAGTAGTTGTCAAACTTATGACATGCATGCGTGTGGTTGCACTTGTGTCTGTGTGCTTATGGGTATGCAGTAGCCAAAGTGTGGCTCTCATAGTAGGTGACTTTAGAGTGCCTTTAGAGGTGCCTGAATTTTATGTACTTATAACTTTAGAAAACATTTTCTCACTTTTTAGTAATCAAAGAAAAATTTACCCTTTGCCCTTACAAAATTTAGTAGTGGAAGTTGTTAGGAGGGTAATGAAAGAAGGTTTCTTTTCAGGTTTACCGTTGACTCTTCACATGAACAAACCAAATCTATGCTGCAGCATAGATATTTTTAGGATCAATTAGTGCATTTTGTAGTTCTGTCATAAAAATTGAGTCTCTGAGCACCCTCTTCACGTGCAGTTAAATTCTGTCTCAATGTAGGATATATGGGAAAGAAGAACATTACAGTCTGCTTACACTTTGAAACAAACTCACCACTTTGTGAACTTGGGCAAGGGAGTTTCTGAGCTCATTTCTTCATCCATGTATTGAGGGGAACAGCACCTGCCTTGTGAGGTTCAGATGTGTGTGAAGTGCAATGCATGTGTGGTGTGGAGCTGCCAGGGCAGTGTGTTCGATGTGGTCGGGGCCAAATTTCTTAGCTGCTGCCTTGTGTTCCAGTCAGTGTCTGGTGCCCTGTCCAACACACAGCAGACACTTACATGTGTGTCGAGTGGTTAATGAGAGAAAAAGTTAACAAAAATCGAGGAAAACAATGACACCATTTTCTCCTCCTTATTCATTTCAGTTTAAATGAGCTAGACAAAGGAAGCTAGTTTTAAAATTAAAAATAGGGTCATTCTAATCCTACTATATATTCAATATTTTTCCATGACACTGCATAATTAATAATTTTGTTAAATGTGTATTCTTGTGATAGATGGTTTGCCAAACAGGACCATAGTCAATCCTAGTCTTTTGCTTACTAAGTAGCAGAGAAGATTGTTGGAACAGCTTATCTGAAACTTGGAATGGAAAGGGAAGAGGACCAGTTTTGTCAGAACTTACATCCTCATTGACTTAATATTTAAGTTTCCTTCGTGTGATTACATACATCTTGTATTGGTGTAGCTGAGGACAAGAAATCATCACCTTGTAAAATGTTGGTGTTAAAATAGAATTTGAAGACATCGGGATAAAGTCCAGGAAAGAACGTTTTTCAGCCAGGAAAGAACTTTTTCCCAAAACCAGCCATTCATTCCAAAAACTTTAAAATATATGTATAAGAAATATATTCCTAAATTAAAGTAATATACCTACAGAAGAGCAGAACACACAACTCACAAATGTACAATAAAGTGAATTATCACGAAGTGAGTATGCATGGGTGATCACCACACAAATGAAGACCTAGAATATTACCACCTCCCCAGAAGCCCTTCTTGTGGCCCCTCCTAGTCTCTATGCGTCCCTGTCAAAACGGTAACTATTCTGTCAAACACCATACAATTTTGTACTCTAAAGTACAGAATGATTTTTAGATTCTGACTTCTCTTGCTAGTAATCATGTAGTAATAGTTTGCACATGTAGTAATAGTTTGTTCACTTTCATTGCTGAATATCACTCTGTTGTATGATTATTCTGTAATTTATCCGATCCTCGGACAGTGGTCATTGGGTTGTTTCCAGTTTTGAGTTTTTATGTCTGATGATGCCACAGCCATTCTTGTACATGTGTTTTGGTACCTATCTGTACACATTTGGTGGCATTGCATTTTTACTACTTTTGAACTTTATCGGAAATAATATGCTAACGTTCATTTTGGGGGGTAAATTCTTATATGCCATTCTCTGTTTTTATTTGGAGCCGCCTTACTCTAGACTTGCTGTATGAAAATCCTTTTGGTGTCTTGAGACTGTGATTGTATTTTGCAATTTACCAAAGCCAGACAATTAGTAAAGAATAAAACATCTGTCAACTTATGTAATGCATTCTGGAGCAAAACGGGATTTTTGTTGCTGGCTACCATCATCACTATTGTGTGAAGGGTGTATGTATGTATTGTTTTTTTATATGTACACTTGGGAGGGGATGAAACTGCAGGTCTTATTTCCTCTTCAAAGTTAATGCTACTGACCAGATAGATTTTCATATATGTACATAGGCCTGACTGGGGGGTGCTGTAACCAGCAATCTGTTCCTAATTGCTCATGCTAGTTTTTATTTGTGTCGTTAATAAATATAAGTGGTGCTTTTTTGAATACCTCTGTATGTGTATTTTTGCATGGTCACAAATTGTCTACCTATATAATAAATTTCCACCATTGAAATGGTTAGGAATTCAAAGCACTGCACATCTTGACTTGTAATACACATTTCCAAAATGTTTTCCAAAAAAGATTACACAAATTTAAACTCCCAACAGTGCAACTGTGCACCAAGTACTGGGTATTATCATACTTTAAATCTATAGCAAGCAACTTTTAAATAATATTCATAAGAATATATAAGCTATGCCAGGAAGTTGGTCGCAGAGTCTCTTCTGTGTCACCTTCCACTAGCGTTTTCTGATAGGTTTCTCACCACCATGTTTCGTGGCAAGCAGGATCATGCCAGCTCCTTGATCTGAAGCTTAGTGCTTTTCTCTGAGTGCAACCTTTTTATTCTTACATGATTTCAGTTCATGGAAAAATTGCAAGAATATTATAGAGAAGTTCACCCAGATGGCACATGTTAACCTTTTTTACTGTATTTGCTTTATCCCTTTGTATATTTGCACAGTGCACACACACACTTTTAACCTGGACCATTTGAATGTAAGAAGTAGACATCATAAACTTAACACTGAAGCTATTGTTTATAAAAATAACGACATTGTCTTAATATCCTCTGTACAGTTATTAAAACCAGAAAATTAAAATAGATATAATTCTATTTTCTAATCTTAGTTAGAAAATAGAATCTTACTTAGTTTCTTTCATATTTTGTCAGTTGTCTAAATAATATTCTTTGTAGCAGAAGTAAATTCCGGATAGTATGTTGCATTCAGTTATCATGTGTCTTCGTGTTTAATCTGGGCTAGTCCCTCGTGTTTTGTTTGCCTTTCATAACTTTGATGCTTTTAAACGTGAAGTCCAGTTATTTTCTTAATTATTTCACAATTTAGATTTATGTTTCCTCATGTTTAGATTCAGGTTCTGCATTTTTAGGGCAGTGATATCATACTTTGCTCTTCTTGATTCATCGTATTAGGGGGTGTTTGGTATCAGTTTGTCCCAGTTGATCTCTTGATACATGAAACTGGAGTAGTTTGCTCATTGTCTTGTTGCTGCCTTTTGCTGAAGCCATCTATAGTTTTTTATATATATATATTTTTTTAATTTTTTTATGTCTTAAGGCTTTTTTTTTTCTTTTTTAAAGATTTTATTTATTTATCTTTAGAGGGGAAGGGAAGGAGAGAGGGAGAGAAACATCAATGTGTGGTTGCCTCTTGTGCATCCCCTGCTGGGAACTGGCCTGCAGCCCAGGCATGTGCCCCCTGACTGGGAATCGAACTGCGATCGTTTGGCTCGCAGGCCCGCGCTCAACCCACTGAGCTATGCCAGCCAGGGCATCTATAGGTTTTAAGATGCATAATTTTCATATAAGATTTTTATATGGGATGTTAATGCATGTCATTGTTCTCACAACTCAATTGTGCCATCTGGACAATGGGCTTGGGGCTATTGCAGATTTAATGTGGGAAAATCCAGGTATAGATTTTTGGAAAGGTACCCTTAACCTGGTAATGATATCAGAGAGACCCAAAAAGCCAGATAGTGAAACTAGCTGGACATGATGGTCTCAGTCATTTTGCATTTTTATATCTTTCCACTCTTCCTAATTCATTACACAAATTGCTGGTGGTCTGTTATAAAGTTAAGTTTGTTGTTGCTGTTTTTAATTGAAAACTAAAAGGTGGAATAAATGAACTTTAAAAACTAAGGAAAACAGTACTTTTCAAATGTTCTACCAAGTAGAGGAAACAGAAGGGGAGCATGTTACTTTCTACCTGATGGGACGAGCTACAAGCATGACATGTCTTTGAAATCTACCCCATATGCTACTTGTTTTATTAATGAAACATGTTACATACAGGTGATATAGCATGCCTTGATCATCTTCGTTGGCAGTGGCCAAGGCCCATTGGTTACACCTGGAAAGTTTTAAGCCGCATTGCTATTTAATGTGGTTTGTAAGAGCAGATTCAAAACTAGCAATGAAGTACAGCAAAGGCTGACATGTCTTGCTCAAAGTTGTGTGACTTAATAGGCTGTTTTCTGACATGGATAGAGAATGAATAAGCTTTTCAAAGTACAATATGTAGTTTATCCTTTTTAAAAATATACAATTACTAAATTGTATATTTTTACTAAATTGTATATTTTTTAAAAAAAATTTTTTCTTGTCTCCTCCCCAACATTGATTTTTGACTTAGTTTTCTCGTGTGAAACATCTGTTAGGTAGAAAAGGTGTGAAGATGGTGAAGATTTGATAACATTTATTTTGTTTGTTTCAATACGTTTGTGGTCATATACTTCCTTAACAGATGGGTAAATATAGAAGCAACTGTATCTGTTATGGGAGAAAACAATATTGTATCTCCATGGTGAGCAAAAAGGAAGTGTGTAATATAATGTAATGTTTACACAGGTTTTTAATTTGAAAATTCTAATGGATTGGAGGATGTGTGGGAACCTGAATACTCTTTACAGGTAGGAAGTACTATGTTTAATGACTAAAGAAAAATTTTTTTAAACCTTCACACTTCCAGGATGTGAAAATAGGTTTCTTTACGTAATTAACATTTCCCCTAGCTCTTCTTATTTTGAATAAAAGAACATTGTTATTTTAGAAGGGGAAGCTAGTGAAGTAAAAGTAAAATGAATTTGCTAGCTTAAAATTATACTTACGACAATAATATATTTTGGATAATATAAATTGCCTTGAGCCATGGCATAATATGAACATTACTAAGTAATGATGGCATACAGATTTTTGTATTCCATTTGCTAGTCCCAACCTGAGGGAAAAGTGTACAGAACAGAACAAGAAGGAATGGGCATGGATATAATTAATGTTATGTAAGCTAACTGTTGCTTGTCACTTAAAAAACAAAAGGCTAGAATCATAACTTTAAATATATAACAGAATTGATTATTAGACTTAATTAAAACATTTGATTAGTATGCATAAAACCTCAGAAACCTCATGCAAACAAGATAGTAACTACCTTTAACATCAAAAAAAAGATAAATCGGATAGCAGTGATTCTTTGTTACAATAAGGAATTAACTCAGTATTTCATGAAGTTAAAATTTCCCTAGGGTACTGAATGCTTTAGTGTTTTTTGTTGTTGGTTTGCTTTGTTAAATGCACCAACACCTATTATGAAAATAATCTTGTGTAAGGGTGGTTGAAATTTGGTTGGTACAACTTATTTCTGGTTTAGTTGTCAATACAAATCATGTCAGTGGACACTTTCACTCAGTGTTTTATTTTTATTTATTTTTTCTTTCAAGTACTTTTTTTTTTCAGTTACAGTTTACATACAATAATATTTTGTATTACTTTCAGTATACTTGACAAAGTGTTCCCCTGATATTTCCAGCACCAAACTGGCCCATACTTACATATTTTGCCAAGTATAATACCTACTTTTTTTTGCCTGACTTTTTCTTTTTTATGTCTATTTTTTTAAATCTGTTTTTAAAGATATTCATTCATTCATTCATTCATTCATTCATTCATTTATTTTAGAGAGAGGAGAAGGGAAACAGAAAGACAGGGAGAGAAACATCAGTGTGTGGTTGCCTCTTATGTACCCCCAAGTGGAGACCTGGCCCGAACCCAGGCATGTGCCCTGACTGGGAATCGAACCGACAGCCCTTTGGTTCACAGGCTGCTGCTGCTCAATTCACTGAGCTACACCAGCCAGGGCTTTTGCTTGATTTTTTGAGGGAAAAGTAAGGATCTGTGTTATGTAGGGTAGTACTAATTCCGTATCTACATAAATGTTTTTTATTTCTTTTATTTATGCACATGCGTTAAAAGTGTAACTCTAAAGAGCAAGAAGGATATCCATATGAAAAATACTCTGGAATACAATAATCAATTTTGTTTCCAAATATAAATAAATTGGAAAATGAATTAAAAAGTTAAAAGTGAAAGATTTTTTTCCCTGAAAATTTGGGCCAAAAACATGGGTGCACATTATCCATGGGAGCGCACTATACACGGCACAACACTAGTTATTGCAGTGCTATTGACTGTATTTCCTGTGCTGCACCTTACATCCCCATGGAATACAAACTCGTTTTTAAAAGAGATTTCAAATAAAGATAAAAATTTTGTATCTGCCTATTTCACCGTTCCCTGGCAAGAGAAACAGACAGAACTTAATCTTTAAATTTTAATCAGTCTCTGAGTAATTGATAACTGCTTTTATTTATGCTGAAAAGTGAAATGTTTTATTATACAATATAAATACTAAATTATGAATTTTCTTAAGTCACATTTAAAGATGTATGTTCTTTTAGCAGTAGATAATTCTTTTTAAAAAGGTTTTATTTTTTAGAGAGAGGGGAAGGGAGGGAGAAAGAGGGGGGAAAACCTCGATGTGTGAGAGAAGCATGATCGGCTGCCTCTTGCATGCACACACTCCAATGAGGGACCAGCCTGCAACCCAGGCATAGGCCCTGACTGAGAATCTAACCCAGCGACCCTTTGCCTTGTGGGAAGATGCCATCTGAGGCAAGCTGGTCAGGGCTGCAGAGTATAATTCTTGAAGTTTTTGTATTAGTTATACATTAAATTAGTAGTGGAATATGGATCTCGATAAATGCAAGATGCATATAGTACTTTGGTATAACTTCAGGTTTTAATATGTAGGCCTATGAATTTTATTAAATAATTAGGATTGAGTTCAATCATGACTTTCAGAATTATTCATTGTGAACCTACTAAATACTTGCATAAATTTTCTCAGGAAACCTATTTTCTTTTTCTTCTCCCATTCCAATAGATCCAGTAACCATTAGTTTTAGTCAGATAATAGGCATGTGATGGAATATGCATTAAAAAGAGGGCTGGGATGCACACAACAGTTTTTGGAGATGCTTTATTATATACTGAAGAAGCAGTTTAATCTTATTAATGTTTAAAAGATTCCCAGCCTGAGGATGGTACCTAGATAGAATGGTGCATCATTTTGAAATGCTGTTCTAGCTCAGCAGGCAAACAATTGAGTTCTCTTGCTCACGTTTCCTATGGGGGAAGGAGTGATATTGTGCACACACACACACACTATGTAATTGCTAACTTCATGTAATGGTATTCCAAAGAAGACCATAGTTAATATAAGTTGATAATATAATTTTGAAAGCATTTCAGAGCAGTAGAAAAGAACATTTACATTTGAATATTGAATGTAATAAACTAGTCATGTAATAAACCTGTATTCAATCCCAGAGGATGCTTGATGGTTGGAGTATTGTTACAGAACAGATGGTGTGGGGAGATACTGTTACCAAATGGAACACCCTTCTTCCGGGGTCCTCCTGTACTAGGTTTGCTCACAACCCTTAGGAATTACGGCTCTCAATGTCAGAGTTTGGTGAAAAGGAAAAGGACTGTTTATTCAAAAGTTATGGTGGCCTTAGAGTGATGACTTAATATCTTTGTTAAAATCCCGAAGTCCCTTAAAACATCCACAAACAAATACAGTCCTTCCTTCCCCTTTGCCGTGGCAGGCCAGTCTGGGGTACCATGTCTCAAGAAAAATAGAAGTCTGTGGCTAGGCTAGAAGGTCTCCCACAGTCCCCAGAACTATCAGCTATGTTCCTGGGATCTCCAATTCTTAATCCATAACCACGTGGTACCTTCTCATGGCCCACCAGCGAGAGTCCTTTCACCCCTTTTCCTTCCCACAACATCTCCTGCATTCTTCTAGACTGCTGAGGAGAGCTCTGTGTGGTTGCTACATCTTGCTTTCCTGCTTCCTAAGCCCCATGGTTAAGAGAGCCCCACAACCCAGGTTCCAACCCCAAACTGTGTGTTCTGCGTGGCATCGCGGTCCAGCCTGGCTTTAAATCATGGTGGGAATCTTCCTCTGCATCCCCATTTTGGATTCCTCCCACAATCAGCTACACCTGCCAGCATTCCCATGTGTTTCCAGGTTTTTTGGGCTGCCACAGTAAGTCCGTGCAGGCATGGTCCCGAGGCACGGAGCTGACCTTTTCCAAGCTTTCATGCAGGCGCTGTAACCAGGGGGAGCTGCCTCCCAGTTAGGTCATGGGTCAAAGTCACTCCCATCTCCGTGGTTCAGATTGTGACCACAGCTACTTAACATAGCTGTGAAACTAACCAGTTGTTATAGATATGTTAAGTAACCAATTTTGCATATTAGATATGAAACTGGCCAACTGTTAACATGCAAAAAACTCAGTGACCCTGCTCCATGTGTCCCATCCCCCAGTTCAGACTTGTGGGGGTGAGGATATCCTATATTTTATGATTCCTGGACACCCCAAGTTCTGGACCCCATTTCAAATCCTTTGTTTGAGGGTGGGGGCCCTGGCTGCACCACGTTACAACATTAGTAGCTAGTACAAATGATAGTGGTACCATTGAAAAGCTTTGTCTCATTTGTTACCTGTCTCTAACATGTTCAGCACTTATAATCCCTTAGGTGGATTCTGGCCACACCCCACTTTGTTTTTCATTATCAAGTTAATTTTGCTCTTAAAATATATATGCAAAGCGTGTTGCTTTTTTTAATCCTTGTTCAAGGATACATTATTGATTTGAGAGAGAGAGAGAGAGAAACAGAAACAGCGATAGGTGGCCCTCCTGTACATGCCCTGACTAGGGATAGAACCTGAAATGTAGGTGTGTGACCTGACTGTGGATCAGCCTGCAACCTTTCCGTGCTTGGGACAACACTGCAGCCAATGGAGCCACACAGGCCAGAGCAAAGAGGCATTTTAAAGATGTCTTAAACTTCTTGGGTTTTGTAAGAGCAAAGAGGCATTTTAAAGATGTCTTAAACTTCTTGGGTTTTGTAAAATATTCTACAGCTAATCTAGTGAGCCAGTTTTATTTTAATCATATGCTATAATGCTACATTTAATCAGTTTCAAAGGTTCAAAAAAATATTTCCTATGAAAAAAAGATTCAGGAACAGATTTTTGCCTGTAATCCCTTAACTGCAGTTCACGGGTTAACAAACAGTTCATTGTTTTAAAACCTGTTGTCTTCAGCTTTGCTGATGTTACTACTAAAACATTATGGGGCTTGGTGTTTTTTGTTGCTGTTGTTTTTGTTTTTTAATTTAAAAAATTGCATATCCTGTAGGATAACATCAAAGAGAATAATAGTTAATTTTTAAAGAAATGTGGATTATTTGCTCATTTTTTGGTGCTACTTCAATTAAAGCCACTTTTCAATATTTCAGGGTTAATGAAAACACCAAAATATTTAAAGTCACAGACACCTATTTTTATAAATTAAGAGTTCATAGACAATGTCATACAGCATTAAATTAGGGAACAAACTGAACCATGTGGGATTCTAAGACTTCTATCATCAAAGTCAGTAATTTTGTGGAACATCACAAATATAGAGGAATCTTCAGTCAATTTAGGCTCAGAGCCTGTAACTGTAATTATGAACAAACTACTTACTTACCCTGTCTATTTTGTTAACACAAAATTTTATTTTTTTTCCATGTGCTGTGCCTCAACCACCACTTTCAGAAAGACCTTATTTCCTATTCAAAGGAAATAAGTTATCTTACACTTACTTATCTTGGTTAACATCATACTTAATTTCTTTATTTAGTTATTTTGGCTTAACCAGGTATAACTGAAAATCAGTAATACAGTTCACCTTTGAGCAGCATGGGGATTTGGGGTGTCTACCTCCTGCGTAGTCAAAAACCCAAGTATAAACTGATGACTCCCCAAAGCTTCACTAATACCTGATGTGGACTGGATGGCTTGCCAATAACATAAAGAGCCGATAACACATATTTTTACATTATATATGTGTGATATACTGTAGTCTGAAACTAAAGTAAGCTAGGAAAAGAAAATATTCTTAAGAAAATGGTAAAAGAAAATACATTTACAATATTTATTGAAAAAATTTATTAAATTCAAACTCATGTTGTTCAAGGGCCCGCTGTAATTACTAACATTTATTGAGTACTTCCTGCATTCCAAGTACTATTATATGTGTTTTGTATGTAATAATCAACATTTAATCCCTTCAGCAACCACCGAGGTAGCGCAATCACTGCCCTTTTGCAGAGGTAGAAGCTGAGGTCTAGAAAGTCAAATGACTTTAAGGTTATACAGCAAATAGATATCAAATAATGGATTTGAACTCAGCCCATCTTACTCTAGAGCACAGGTGGCAAACACAAGGCCCTCGGGCCTAATCCGGCTCTCCACCTTGTTTTATTTGGCCCGGCACCTTGTTTCTACCCTGTGGCAGCACCAAGCTCTCGCTTAACCGTTAAGAAGTAGTTACATTTATACAGTCCTAAAATTACATTCAGCCCTTTGAAGGCAATTGCAAGACTGATGTGGCCCCAGGTGAAAATGAGTTTGACACCCCAGCTCTAGAGCCTTTCTCTTAACCTCCATGCTGCATTCTAATTCCAGCCTAAATTGTGGTTTCTTATCCTTGTTTATGCTTTTGTCTTTGCCTTTTGCCAACCAGTTGAAACGCTTCTGGGTTAGTCCACTTAGCTCATTACTTTATGAAGGGGTGCATACCATAAGCTAGTTAGGTTAATCAACATGTGGATTCAAATCTCAACTCTGCCTGCCATTTATTTACTTTGTGACATTGGGGAAATTGCTTTCTACATCTTTAAAATGGGCCAATATGATCAAAGAGGATACTGCACAAAAAACGTATAGGTGATTGCTGGCACATGATGAACACTTGTGAGCTGCATATCTCGGGCTGTGAGGATTGTTCGGGCTGCTGTACATTGTGTGAGATGTGGGTCTTTGGGTAGGGGTTTTTTCATAGTATCTCTGGAAGGTACCCCAAGTCCTCATCTAATCACTGTGCTACCTGCTCAGGGCCTATAGTAAGGCCTACTTAGAATGTGTTGTTTTTGTTCAGGAGCCATTTTTGTGTTTTGCTATTTCTGGGTATAGAGGTTTCTTTATTAGAGGATTTCTCTTTACACTTGTCAGTAGGGTTGAAGTATATGTTACAAAGTCGATTTCATGGTGTCTAAAAAGCTCCTTATGGAATGTGTCATACAGCCTATTCAGTTATTTTTCTTATTTTTTTCCAGAAAATTTGGTGAGCGGCCTCCACCTAAACGACTTACTAGGTAAGCATTCTGTTGGTCAGCCTTTCACCCAAACTTTTCATAAAAGTGTATGTCCTGTCATTTTCAAAACTATATTAGATGCTTTTGAACAGAAGTTATTAAGCTTATAGGTTATAAGCTTATTCCCATCCTCCTTAACCCATCCCCCTCATGAAAATAACATGATAAGAGGATATATTTCAAAGGGGGAATGAAACCTTTGTATACTTAATTTTGTGTAATGTAGTTAATATAACATGGGCAATAATTTTAAAACAGTTTCCTATATCTGGCTTCATTTAGCCAGTTACAGTTTGTTGATTATAAGTAGGACTTGAAAGATATTTAATAAATGTCTTTAGAAAATAATTTCATAGAAAACACAAATTTTTACACATTTTAATGAGTCTGTAAATATCCTATGTTCTAAAAAATTTCTAACAGTCAGTGGTTGTAAAACAAAAAGGAAGACACCTGGTTCCACTGTTTCAGTCCTAGAGTTAATGCGAAGCCTGCATTGTTAGTATCTCTCAAGAAATTGTAGGCACGTAAAAACATATATATATTTATAAACATATATAAACATATGCCTGTCTTGTTTTCTTTTTTTTTTTTAAGTCTGACGTTATACTTGGCCATTGCTCCCTACCACTTCTACCTCATTCTCTACATTGTCTTCACGTTGCTTTTATTTAATTTGCACATTAGTGGCCATTTGGGTAAATTGGTACGTTATTGCTATTTTTAAAAAGCTATTGCACTCAAAGAATGATGGGGACATGCCAGAAGGATTCAGAGGGGGTCAGCTTGATGAGGCTTCCTTTTAGCTAAATCATGGGCACACTTAGATCATCAAAATAAATAATGATAGTAATGGATTGGAATCCATGTAGTAAAATGGCAGTTTAGAATTCCACACTGAGTTAAAAAGTGATGCAATGAATGGAGCAGAGGAGATAGCTTTTCCTTACGGAAGAAATGTGCCTAATAAATGTAAAAGGAATGATGGGACTAGGAAATCACACTTTGGTAACCATTACAATGCTGGTGGTTTCAGGCAAAAAATCATCAGTGAATGCTTAAACTATTGGTTTAAAAATCTGTTGGGAAACAAGATACTTACATAGTATCTAAGCATGTCCTCACAAAGTATTTATTAATTAAAAGTGAAAAATAGTAGCATGACAGTGAAGAAACCTGGCAAATACCACCTTAATTAAATGATCTAAGTTAATACTTAATACCACCAGTAACAGACAAATAAATATCACATGTATCTTAAGAAGGACCCAATATTACTTTTATGGTGTTCTTGCAAAAAATATGTAAGCGAAATGTAAACATAAGGAAACATCAGACGGAGGTAAATGAGGGGCATTCTATAAAATAAATGGCATTTACTTTTCAAAATTTTCAAGATCGTGATAAACAAAGACCGAGGAACACCAGATTAAAGAAGACCAACAAGACATGACAACTACATTCAACTAAATCCTGGACCAGGAAAAAAATTTTCTTTGGATCTAAAGCTGGAGTCAGCAAACATTTTCTGTAACAAGCCAGATAACAAACAGGTTACGCTTTTTGAGCCACACCAAGTCTGTTGTGACTTATTATCAGCTCTTTTCTTATATCCCCAAATTAGCTATAGAAAACATGTAAATGAATGACATGTCTGTTCCAGCTCAACTTAATTTAGAAAAACTGGTGGCCACCCTGATTTGGCCTGAGGGTAGTAGTTTCTCAACACTACTCCCCTTACTCCCAAAAAAGCACAGTAGTGGGATGATGGCAACACATCAATAAAATCCTGTAGATACAAATAGTGTGCCAGTGGCAATTGCATTGTGATTAAAGTATTTTGGGTAAAGGGATTTTGTCTACCAGTGCTCTTAAATGGTTCAAAAACATAGTATGCAAATATGGTAAAACGTTAACATTTGAGGAGTCTGGGAAAAGGGGGACTCTTTGAACTATTTTTCAGCTTTTCTATAAGTCTATAATTACTACAATATATCTTTTTAAAATTCTTCTTAAAAAGTCCTTCCATAAATATTCCAGTTGAAGTAGGCTGGGAAAATTTAACTTGTCTCACAGGTTCATATAAATATATTTTCAGTTACTTATTTTTATACAATATATCTTGAAGAAATTCTAAGTGGAATTGCTTAAATCACTTATATAGGCAATTTAAAATTTAATTAATATTTTTATTTCATTACCAGCTTCAGTAGGTTGGAATGATTCCTAATAATAAAATATATTCTGATGAATAAATCAGTTATTTGAATAGATACCTCTGTAAAAAGACCAATCAATACAGTGATAATAAATATAAGGAAAAGTTCCTTTCCTTAAATATATACAGTAATGTAGTTAGGTCCCATCTACTTTATCTTGATTTTCCATTTACCCTTTAAGCAATTATCCCTGTTTGGAAAATTTTAGTAGCTTTTAGGACTTCTGCTTCTGGCCAAGGCGGAGTAACAGGGACTGGAATTACTGTCTGGCCTGAAAGAACTAAAAACCTGGACAAAATATATGAAACAGCAGTTTTCAAGATATTGGACAGCAGGCACGAACGGACAGTGATCCTTGAGAGACAGGAGACGAACAAAGGGAGCCCTGCAATTGCTCCAGCTTCGTGCCTGGAGAGAGTGCCAGGACGTGATGTAGGGAGGGAGACTCCAGGCGGAGCTGGTGAGTACCTGGAGTTGAGGAGAGGGAGCTGGGAATCCAGGGAGGCCAAGGGGGCTCGGATTTCCAGGGCAGAGAACTGGAGGGGAAAGTGCTCTGCGGAGTTCCAGATGTCTGCAGAGGGTTCCCTGTATCCAGCTGAGCATTGACCAGCATGTGTGTGAGGAAACTACCCAAGGTTGGGGGAAAACCAGCCTAAAGAATTCCTAAAGCTCACTCAGTACTAAAAATTGTTCTTCCTATTCCCGCTAGCCAGTGTGGAAACATCTTACAATGCACAGTGCATTGATAGAGTGCACAGATGGGTTTCCTTCAGCAGTGGTGCAAAATGAGGCCTAGACTAAATGTTGCTCTGGTCACCTAACAACTTCAAAGCAAGATTGAAAGGATCAAACTCTTTCCAAGTAACTTAATCTGTGTACCAGAAAAATGCACAAGAATAGAAAAATATTCAGCACTCAAAAAAAATTATTGAGTCTTGTTTTATGGGAGAGAAACATTGATTTGTTGTTCCACCTATTTATGCATTCATTGGCTGCTTCTTGTATTTGCCATGAACGGAGATTGAACCCACTATCTTGGCATATTGGGACAATGTTCTAACCAACTGAGCTACCCTGCTAGGGCCGTTTAATCTTAATATTTAATCAAAATATGCCAGTCTTACAAAGAAGCAGGAAAATAACCGTAATGAGGAAGAAAAATTAGGCAAAACCTACCCACAAATGACATAGATGATAGAATTAGACAAAGACATTAAAACAGTTATATTTGTCTTCTATATGTTCAAGAGGCTTAGATCAGAAGTTCACAAAATATTTCTTTAAAGGATCAGATGGATAGTCAAATTTTTTGTGGCTCTTACAGCCTCTGTTGTAACTACTCAGTCCTGGTGTAGCTTATAAGGAGCCATATAGGGACTATGTAAGCCAGTGGATGTGTCTGCATACTGGAGGACAACTTTATTTCTAAAACAGGCAGTGCGTTGGATTTGGCCTACAGGTTTTAATTGTACATCCCTAGACTAGCGGAGAGATTGAACAAGCTAAATAGAGAACATGGAAGATGAAAAAAGGGAAGATCTAAATTAAGTTTTAGAAAAGGAAACCGCTGTACTACAGATGAAAAGATACACTTTATGGGATTAATTGCAGGTGTGCACTGCTGACTATGGGATTAGTCACCCTGAAGACAACCATAGAAACTACCCAAAATGAAAAAAGTCTGAAGAAAAAAGATCCTTAGTGAGTTGTGGTGTATGTTCAGGTGGATTATAATAAACATGTAACTGAAGTCATGTAAAGGGAGAGGTTATAACTAAACGAATATGTGAAGAAGTAATGGCTGAAATTTTTCTAAATTAAAGAAACTCTAAAACCACTGTTTCAAGAAACTCAGTGAGCCCCAAGTACAAACTATGGAAACACATCATAATCCAGAAAATGTTAAGAGAAACAAAGATAAAAGTTAAACTATATACAGAGGAACAAAGAAAAAGATGATGGGATTTTTCACCTGAAACTTTTAGGTCGAAAGAGGACAGTAGAGCAAGAACTTTAAAGTACCCAAAGAGAAAAAAGATAGTAATCTAGGATTCTATACCTAGAATAGGCAAAATTAAGATCTTTTTAGAACAACAACAAAAAAAAAACCTGAAAAAATTTAATCACAAATAGGCATGAGCTGCAAGAAACATTAGAGAACTCTTTTAAGTAGGAAGATCATATCAGATAGAAATCTGATTCTGATCAAATGACTATCAAAAATGAGAAAGAAAGATGGGATCATTGCAGATTGTACACATAGTTAAAAGATAACAAGCATATATTATGAATAATATTCTGCCAATAAATTCAACTTTTGAAGAAATGTACAAATTCCCTGAAACCAGCAAACTACTAAAGTTTACTCAAAAAGAAACTTGTAACCTGAATAAGCACTATAGCTAAAAAAAACTGAATTTGGAATTTTGTATCTTCCCACAAAGAAAACTACAGGCTCAGGTGATTTCATTGTTCAGTCCTACCAGACATTTAAGGAATAAATCCTGCCAGTTCTGTACGTACCCTTCCAGGAAATTGGAGAGCAGGACATACTTCCCAGTGCATTCTGTGAGGACAGCATTGCCATGTTACTAAAAGCAAAGACATTATAAAAAAACAAAACTACAGACCAATATTCCTTATGAACAAAGAAACAAAAAGTCTTGAATTTTCAAAATGAATCCAACAGTATGTCAAAGGGATACTATATTACGACCTAAGTGAGATTTATCTCAGAAATGGAAATCAGTAAATGTAGTTCAATATATTAACAGGACAAAAAATCAAAAAAGGAAAATCATATGTCATCTCAAGGGAGTTAGAAGAAATCTTGTGACATTCATTCTTGATGAGAATGCTGATCGTACTAGGAATAGAAGGGAATTTCCTTATTTTCATAAAGTGTAACCGAATATACTGCATTTAACACCATACTTAACTGTGAAAGACTGAATCTTTCCCCTCGAGATCAGAAACAATGCAAGGTGTTGGCTCTCACTACTTCATTTAGCACTGCACTTGCATTCTAAACAGGACAAGAAGGCCAGAAAAAGAAATGAAAGGCATCCAGATTGGAAAGAAAGAAGAAAAACTCTATTTACAAATACCATGATCACCTATATAGACGATCTGTGGAATCTAGTAGGAAAAAAGCTACTAGAACTGATAAGTGATTTCAGCAAGGTTGTAGGATATCCATAATCAACCTATAAATATATACAAAAAGTTAATTGTATTTTTTATACTAGCTATGAACAGTGAGGAACTGAAACTGAAAAATAGTACCATTTTTAATAGCATCAAGAAAAGAAAAATCTGACATAGATGTACAAAAACTATAGATTGAGAACTACCAAATATTGCTGAGGGAACTTGAAGTCCTAAATAAATGTTCCTCAGGCTGAAGACTCAATATTGTTTAAGGCTATTTCTTCACAAAATCATCTATTAATTCAGCATATTTCAATCAAATCCCAGTGGGCTTTTTTGTAGCATTTGATACATTGGTTTTAAAGTTTATATGGAGACGCAAATGACCTGGATTACCCAGAACTTTGAAAAAGAATGGCAAGAACGCACACTTACCTGATTTAAGAACGTAATATAAAACTACGGTAATAAGTGGTGGTATTGGTGTAAAGAAAGCCAAGTGGATCACTGTTAACAGAGTAGTGGTGGGCAGTGATCCAGGAGATACATGTTTTTTAGCCCGTGTTCAAAGGTGTTTTAGTTAGATACAGGGTTTTTAACAAAGGGTTGTGGAACAAGTGGATAGCTCCCGGATGCTGCTACTTAAATGTACATACACAACATAACTACGATCCATACCTACAATCATACATAAAAATTAGTTCAAAATAGACCTAAGTGTAAAACCTTAAATTATATACAACTTTTCGAAAAAAAACAGGAGAAAATCTTTGTGACCTTGGGTTAGGCAAAAATGTCTTAGATATAATACCAAAAGCACTATCAATGGAAGGAAGAAATTGATTTTCTTAATATTAGGAATAAAGCATTCATGTTCAGATTATTAAAGGAACTCTAAAAATTAATAATAAGGAAATAACTCATTTTAAAAATAAGTAGTAAAATGGTTTATTTCCACAATAAACTTTTAAAATAATAGAACACAAATGATGGTGACCCAGCCCTTAACAGTCTGTGGTTATTTGGGAGGGAGAATAAAAACCATGAAGAGTCTATCAGAACTGGGAGGGATTTGCTCATAGCTGTGTGGCAGGCTGTGAAGCAGTTCGCCTGTACATTCACTTTCCTGCAGCTATGGGAGATCTTTTCATGGAGAGGGAGTGAAATGAGATTTTCTGCCACTCCCCTAGGAACAGGGCCTGCACTGTTGATTGGCCTTGGTCACCATCAGATGTAGAAAGCTAGGTTGGCAGCCTTCATGTTTCATTAGTATTGTGAGGGACTTTGTTGACACTATCTCTAGATTACCATTTTCAAAACTGGCTCTTGGGGAAACAAACAGCCTCCTTGGGGGGCGGGGGGCAGAAACGTGGAGATCTTGGCCTGGTTTAATAGTTGGGAAAAGACTGCATACAGAGAATTCCTTTCTGGAAGATTTAAGATTGCATAGTCCTGTGGTGAAAGAATTGGTTTCACTTTATTTGATCTAGTTTCTCTAAAGCCTCTTAGAGTGGGGCACTCTCCATTGCAGATCTTGACTGTTGTTCAACTCAGTTTGAAAACTGCTGTCTGAGATAGTGTAGAAGACTTTTAACTGCCGGAATGTGACAGAAAAATAGAGCAGCTCCATGAGGGTTTTGGAGGCGTCGGGGGAGAAGGATGGGGCTGTGGTTTGTGTCTGGATGCCTCTTGGCCCCTTTTTGAAGCAGAAGTGAGAAGAGTCTTCCTGAACCTTCTGAACTCTCAACTGTTCCCAAGTCCAGTTTTTCAGGAAGAGTTTTTTGTTTGTTTTTTAAAAAACAAGTAGTAAATGTCAATCATTTGATATATTTAATTGATTAAAAAATCAGGGTATCATTATTCACTCTATTTTGCAACTTTTAAAATCTTTTCATTTTTTTATTGTCTGTGCAGGGGTCAGCTAAAGATTTCTGTAAGGAACCAAGCACTACATATTTTAGGATTTGAGGTCCACATACTGTTCTCCAGTGCAAAGATTTCTTTTCTTTTTTACAACCCTTTACAAAAGGAAAAGGCATTCTTAGCTCCTAGGGAGTACAAAAAAGGGTTGCTGTCATGGTTTGCTGACCTTTGGCCTGTGGTAGTGTTTCTCAGAGTAAATTCTGCAGCTCTAAAATATGTGCAGGTGATGCATGTGTGTAATTAATACGGAAAGAGTTGATAAAACAAAAGTAGGTTTCTTTACTAGAAGACAGTTTTATTTGGATTTCGCAAGTGACAAAAATCCAGTTTGAGAAGTTTAGAGACTCAGCCTGTTGGTACGGGTGACTGTCTGGCCACTTTGTAGGCCATGGTCTCTTAGAGTAATTGTGGCTGGCTGTGGCTAGCTCCCAGCAGTGGTGAAATTGAAACACTATTGTGTTTGGATGAAAAGCACATGTGCTCGCCTTCCTTGGGCTTCACTGTTTAATTTATTTCTTTAGACTATACTCTTTTTTTTATGGCTGCTTAAGTTGCAGAAATAAATTACAAACCTAATTGCCAAAGAACATAATTGTTTGATATTCTATTAAGAAAGCACATTTTTTTTCTGTTGAATGAAGCTATTTGACAAATTACTGTTACAGGACAGCTATTATTAATGGTTACCTTAAGGTTCTAGTTGCTTTTTTGGGACTTTGTACTATAAATATGAAGGGAAAAGACAGGAAACTGGAGCCTGTTATCTTGCATTCATCATAAACACCTTGAGATTTGAAATAATTTATCATGATCATAATTGTGGACATTTATTTCCAGTACAGGCAGCTAGCACAGTAACCAGTGCCTGGGATATAACAGACTCTCGGTAAAGCTGTAATGGAAAGTTGGGTAAATGTTTAGCTTACCTTATGAGCTTGCCAAATTCATGCCTTGCAAATCAGGTGAGATTCCTGATCAT
>PVKM010017466.1:0-25913 GCA_004027735.1 Carollia perspicillata
AGGGGGAAAAGGCAGAAAACTGTATTTGAACAACAATTTAAAAAAATGTTCTAGGATTTTTCTGGAAGAAATAATAGGCAAAAGGAACAAAGACATTTTTGAAAAAAGTAATGAGGATGATGTACTTTCTAGATATTAAGACTTTTTATTCTATAAGTCTGTGATTCTGGCATAAAAATAGATAACAAGTTAGTTGTACAAAAATAGCTTAAAAAATAAACCTCTCTATATAGGTTTCTCTAATAAGTTGGGAAGAGAAGGATTAATTGATTAGATTAGAGTGGGGTAGTTGCTAAGCTTTTGAGAAGTAAACTCCCTTGAGTCATTAGCTCCCATCAAAACCAAAATAAATACCAGATGAACTAAAAAGTCAGGGGTAAAAAGAAGAGACAATTAAAAAAATACAGCTAATAGAAAAGAGAAATGACTGTAACTTTAGGATGGGGAAGTTTTAGTGAGCTTAAAGGCATTAGAATGCATCTTTGATCAAAGACGAAAACTAAAAAACAAAATTCAAGGAATTAAAAGTAAAGCAAACCAGGAGACTGGGATAGTGCATATCATAGGTGTAAGGTCTGAAGAATATCACTATATAAAGAGAAAATACAAATAAGGAAACTTTCAGTGGGCGAACAACATGAATATACAATTCAAAAGGCATAGACATTGGGTTCATAACTTGGGAAAATGCTCATTCTCACTAACATAGGAATGTAAGTTATAAATGGTTTTATATAAGTTTGAATGGTTGCTTTGGGGGTATTTTTGTAGATATTGCTATTTTTTTACATTAACTTGGAACACTCCTCAAATATCTATTTTTTCTGAAGTGCTGATTCTCACCCCAGCTTTTCTGCCTTCCCTGCAGGGCAGCCTGGCGACCGCTGCTCTCCCGGAGAGCGGGTCGTCCCTGGCCTTGCGGGCCCTGGGCTGGGGCTCCCTGTACGCGTGGTGTGGGGTTGGCGTGATCAGCTTCGCCGCCTGGAAGGCTTTGGGAGTCCACAGTGTAAGTAACTACAGTCCTGTAACTGGTGTCTGGAATGTTTATCCTGCTTTCTGCATCCAAATCTTCCTGATTCTCAAATTTGTATAGTGACAACAGAGAAGTGACTAAATTCTTACTAATAACTATGCAGCTCCTCATGACTAGTAAATGACATAAGTAATTTACATATTTAAAGTGGTGGAACTTCAAATGTAAGTAACAAATGACTAATTCATAGCAAATGTTCAATCTATATAAATTGGCACTAGCTACTTGTTCAGCGAAATTATCGACTGCAGAACAACTTTCTGTGCTTTTTGACATCCATGTATATAAATATTCTTCTAAAGCAGCTAACGAATTATAAAATTATTGTTTAAATTATTAATATATTTCCACATTATGGGAAAAATTTAAGAAGCCTCCGTGTGTGTGTGTATATAATTTAGACTACAAGCTACAAAGCTGTCCATTCAGAATGACCATCTTTTAAACTACCCACGGGAGGCTCTGTGGACGCGGCCGTCTGTGACGACTGCCGATCGTGGTGAGGTGGAACAGCGAGCAGCAGGGGAGTGAGGGAAAGCGGTCCTGGGTGTATTTCGAAGGTAGAGGCAACAAGGGTCTGGTACAGATTGGGTGCAAAAGGGGAGAGAAGTGAAGTCAAGGATGTCTCCAAGGCTTTTGGCCTGAGCAGCTGGAAACTGGATGGGGACCAGTGTGGCAGGAACAGATGTGGGGGTTAAGTCAGGGGCTCCTTCTGGGACCTCTCGGTTTGAGGCACCTGTTAGGTAGCAAGTGGAGAGTCGAGTCAGTAGTTAGATGCGGAAGGTTGGCATTCAGGGGGGAAATGCGAGGTGACGATATAATTTGGGACTCATTAGTGTATAGATAGCACTTAACGCACTGAGATCAGAAAGACTCACTAAGGCAGTGAACATAGAGGTCCGAGGAAGGAACTCTTGGGCCCACCTGAGGGTTAGAGGTTGGGGAATGAGGAAAGGAGCAACTGAGGTTTGCCCACTGCGGGGGTCGGGACGGCCAGGAGGATGGTACCTTGGGTGTCGGGTTTTCAGGGAGGCGAGACAGCACTGACAGTCCACTGAGTTAGCATGTGGCGCCGTCATTGATGGGTACGGCCGAGTGGAGGGGATGCGTACGAGAGTAGCGGAGACAGATTGGAGGCAGCACGCATGGCAAGTCTTGAGTTTTACTGTAAAGGGAAAGAAAGAAGTGGGATCATACTTAGAAGGGGGAGTTGGGGCCAAGACAGTTCGTGCTTGTTTTTTAAGTTGGGAGAACTAATGGCATGTGTGCATGCTGACGGGGGTGGTTCAGTAGGGCGGGGGGGGGGGGAGAATTGCTGGAGTAATAGGTATTATTTTATTATTACAGTTATTACTGGCATTATTGAGTTTTTCACTTGGCTTAATCATAACTAAACATAGGCATTATTGTACTTGCCACTCAAAATATACAGATACACATACAGATGTTGCTTTTGTCCTAGTCTGACTAACCTTTAGTTTTGAAGTACCCGCGCAGGCAAATTTTCATAGACCAACAAAATTAGGTTATTTAAATTAAATTATATGCTTGCAGACTTGGGCTTTATGGGCTAGATAGACTGTGCTATTTCAGTTTCTCGAATGTGAACTTCTATGGGACTGATAAGAGGATTACTGCCTAATAAAATATTCAAGGGAGAAATACTCTTTTCTGATTGACAGTATTGAATATGGGGATACTTAGAATCCTTTTATATTGCGTCTTAATGTCTTTAACTAGAAAGGGAGACTGCAAATATACTCTCCCCCTACATGTAGGTCATTAGACACATCCCTTTGATCTCTATGGCCGAAACATCTCACAGAAAAATGAATCACTGACTTTGTCAAGGGGTCATCTTTTGCAAGCAGTAATGTGTATTGACTTGTTCATTCAGAAGACATTTGTGGGCCTGCCCTGGCTCTGCTAAGGCTCTGCTAAGTCAAGGCACCCAGTAGACTTATTAGGGAGGTGTTGGGCTTTAAGACTCAGCAGTTCTCAGAGGACAACCCTGCTCTGAGGCTCGTGGAGAGCAATGTGGTGTATTTCAGCTCTGCATTTAGAGAGTTGATGAAAACCGTGAGGTTCCCACAGAAAAGCCCATTGATGAACTTTTCTCACTGTTCCCTGTCTTTTATTGGGAAATGTCATTCTTCCAACGACTGAGGAAGCAGTCAGAAAATGTTCATCGGAAGTGGTCCAAGTCTGCGCTCGGCGATAACGGAGATGATGCGTGTGGTGAGAATCAGTTTCAGGGTCAAATAACTGTTGGTCACTGCCTTCAGTTGCATTGAATCTCCAGTGTAAACCCAGTTTTTTAAAAAGGGGGTGCCATCTAATGGCTGACGCAGAGCAGCTGACGTTCCCTGTGATGGTGTAGGGCCTGCGCCGTTGATTCACAGCTACATCTGCTGGCCTGAAAGGGAACATGTTGAAAATGCTTAAAGCGAAGCCCTTCAGTTTCTTAGAAATATTTTGGATATACTTTTTGTTTACTCATATTTATTGTGGAATTTTGTTTCACATGGAATAGGCACAAAATAAATATAAATTTATATTTTATACAGTGGTATATCATTTAATCAGAAGTTCCAAAAAAGGAGAGCTGGTGGGAGCTGTTTTGTCAGCAGACCAGAGCCGAGGAAGTGCGCCCAGAATTTAAAATAGGACCTTCCCTTCACTCCGCTGACTGGCCCTGGGCAAGCACGGACTGACTGCTTGGCATGGGTTCGTCAGTTACTTTGAATTGGGGTATTTTATCAGTGGATTATGATGGAGGCTGCAGTAATTTTGTCACAGTCACTTAGTTGTGAAAAGAATGAACAGTGACTGTGGGTTCATGGTCCCAGGAGACTGACATGTTCAAGCCCGGTAAGCGCCACGCCACCGTGGTGCGGTGACGGGCTGTTTTGTTTTAAGTGGAGAGGTAGCTGGGGTCAGTGCTCTTCAGTCAATTGGACCTTCAGTGATACCAACTGGTAGCGCCCCTGGTACCAAAAAAAGGAAACACGCCACCTACAGTTAACTTGTTACTGAAGAACAATGACTTGTTAACTTTCTTACCTTTTATTATAGTTGGAACAAATACTTGAAGGGATTTCTGAGGAGGTGAGCATATTCAGAGTTAGTCTTCTTTTTTCCTCCCCTTAGAAGGAAAGTCATTAAGTATATAAATAATTCCTGACTGATATAATTGGGAACTTCATAGATTTTTTGCATGTGGACCCATATTCTACATTTGTTTGACGTGAGGCTGTAGCCTCAAAGCACTGGTCAGAGTGGCCCATTGCCAATGTTTACTGCGGACTGTATGTAACATGTTCATGATACCCTGCGTAGTTAGAATTTACAGGTCATTTACAGTTTTTGCCCTTACAGGAGCTAAAACTTCAATGGTAAAACTGTGAATGAAAACATTCTTAGTCATTGTGAGATACTTTAAATTGTCCAGAAATTTAAATTTAAAAATTAACTTATAAATGAAGGGAGTTTTTTTGTTTGTTTATTGCCCTTTTACGATGGGATAGGAGGGATTTGTCTTTATTTATATATATTGGTATTTTCAAAGAAAAATATATTTTGGACCTGTGTTTTCTTTTGTGAACAAAATGCCTTTACTTAGGTAAAAATATGTACTCAGTGTTTGGAAAAGAAGAATTAATGTAAAAAAGTACAAGAAGGGACAGAGAATTACCAGACATCTCAGAGTCGCAGTCACCTGTCACAGGAGAAATGTCCCTTCGGACTTCCTTCTGTAGGCACGCCACATAATCGTGTATAAGTGTTTCACTGCACCACTCCGGAAGCTTTCCTCACTGAGTTGCCATAGGAACCTCTTTGCACAGTAGAGTATGTAAATCTCCATCACTTTTAATGACTACATGGTACTCTACTGTGTATTATCATCCCCTTAATCAGTCTCCTGCCAACAGTATTTAGATTGTAATTTTTCACTATTAAACACCGTAGTAAATCTCTGCAGGCTTACATCTTTTTGTACTTTACTTGGTCAAGAAATTTGTCCAGGAGACGGCTGTTATCGTTGAATCAAAGTGCATGTTAAAAATGTTTTTGATATCTGTTGCTAAACGGCCCTCCGGGAAAGCTGATACAATTTAGAAGATATCAACAGTGCATGCAGGTTTCCTGGCACCCTTGCCATTAGTGGCTTCTATTACTCTGAAAGTTTTGCCAATCTGATAGAAAGCACTCCCTTTCTTCCTTGACTGCCTCCCTCTGAAGGCCCCGCTGCTGTACAAGGCTTTTATGGAAATCACCCGAGATCGGGGGCTTGCCTCCGCATCTGCTGAGGTAGGTTGCTTCTTTCTCAAAAGCTCAGGCCTCTTTTTTTTTTTAATAAAACATATATTTTAAATTTTTCTCTAAAAATTATCAGTTGACTTTCCTGTTCTAAAAAAGATCATTTAAGACAAGCAATATTATACCTTTCCTCTAGGACAGTATCAGATGCATGCTAATCAAATTTATTTTCTCCAGCTGCTACTAGGCATACTTTTTATGTTAATATTTAGGCTCGCTTCTTAACTGTTTAATGACCAACTTGAGGGCTTTTGCTAATTATACTCAAATCCCTTTCTTTTTGACTTTGCAACCAATCTATGTTTCTTTCTCCCCCCTCTAAAATCAATAAAAACATATCCTTGGGTGAGGATTAAAAAAAAAAAAAACTATGGAGAAGCTTAAAAGTTTTTAACTTCTAAGATACCTAAGAAGGAAATAGACTTCATGCTATAGATTCTTCATTTATTGAAGTCAAAAATCAAAAACAAATCCGAGTCTCCTGGCAAACTGCTCCGAGTTAGCCACTTCTGAGTCATCTTCCGAAGTCTGAAAGCAGCCGAAACGTTCCCCTTCTGCGTCCTTGCCTAATCTAATTTCAGTGTTTCCAAAGATCTTGCCCGGCTTCTGCCCCCAGGAAGCAGGCTTCAACTTCTTATTCTGATTACCAGATGTCAGCAGGCTCGGCCTTGCTCCCCCTTCCGGATGGTCCTTACTGGAAGGCCCAGAACAGAGTCATCCTGGCCTTGCAGACGGGCCCAGCTTTCAGGCTCTCCGGCCTTCAAACAGCTTAAGCACGGAGGAATCTTTTCCTGCAGTCGTTTTAAATGAATGGGAAGTGGCACTGTGCGTCAGTTCAATTCAGGGCTGGGTGACAAGAACGTCTCTGTAACCCTCCCTCCCCCTGCAGCTCTAATGGGCTCGGCATCCCTGCGGTGAGGCACTCGCAGTAAATGTGGAGGGGCAATTTGGTGACAGAGAGACCGCATCACGGGGACTTCTGCTCAGTTGGAAGAGGGAGATAATGACCAATGCACATTTTTTTCTGGGGCTGAGGGAGAGACACCAGCTGTTCTGGCATATTGCCAAGATAGCTCTTTAAAAACCCACCAGCCCCTTTTATAAGTAAAATAGGGCCCCGGGTGTTTCATAAAGTGAGAATGTGCAACAATTACTAAGAAAGATAAGCTCTGCCATGAAAGCCTTCTTGTTCAAGGCCTGACACAGATCAGGCCTAATCACCTCAAGAATGTTCCCAGCCTGTCCCACCGCAGGAAAGGCGTCCTTGGTTTCGCTCGGGTTTTCCTTCTCTTCGTGCTCATTTCTTACCCTGAGCCTGGAAAGTGGGGGACGCAGGCGAGCAGACCTGTCTGACCGAAGGGCCGTGAGTCCGCGCCCCATGGTAGCTCCGCTGTCCCCTTAAGCTTCGTTGACCAGGCGCCTGTTACCGGTTAGTCCCTTTTGAATACCTGGGACTACGAAAGAACATGACGTGTGTCGATATACTTCTCTGTTATTGTCCGTCCACCCCCCACCAGAACACGGAAGTGCTCTCTGAAGTCGAATTTTCCCGACGGGAACGTTTCTGAGTCTAGGAGCACACGCCGCGTTCCGACCTGCTCCGCCTCTTCCCACGCAGATGGCGCCGACGCGGTCTCGCTGGGTCCTGATGACGCAGCCCTGCCCGTTGTTCTCGGCTCCGTGCGCCGACCAGCGGATTCTGGGCTGTCGCGGCTCCTTACTCTTTCGGTCAGTTTTCTTGGTCCTCGTTTGGCTCCTGCGTCTCGCTCCCCAGGATCCCGCTGCCTTCCAGGCGCTGCCGCCGTCCTCCCCGCACAGTGACGCACAGATTCCCGCCTCGGCCCGCGTCCTCTCGGCCTCCCGGGCGTCGTCTGGCGGCCTCCTCCATGTGCAGGCGACTGCAGGCCTGCGGCTCCAGCCGCGGCTCCTCCTCGGCTGCTGGCTCGTGGGCCGGCCTGACGGGACACCGGGACGCCGGGGCTGGGACGTCCTCGGAGCCTCGCGCATGTGCCCGGCGCCCTGTCCTTTACTCCCCGCGTGCCCCTGCCCACCCTCCGCGGAGAAACGCCGGCTCGACTCGCGGCCCCACTCTCGCTCACGCCTGTGTCTGACCGGCCACCGAGCCTCGCCACTCCCTCGGCCCCACGGCCCGTGGTCGGCGGTGCGTCCTGCCCGGGACAATCACGGCTCCTCTCGGGCCCACGCCTCCGCTCGCCCCTTGCGCGCCTTCCCCACCGCCGCTGCGGGGCGCCGGGCTTCACCTCCCCGGGCCGCCCGCTGCCTTTGCTGCGCCCCCGTGGCGTTCGGCCTCACTCCTGGGGTCGAGCCGAGGAACTGGCTCCCGTAGTGGCCCTCGGCCGGCTTCCCCCCGCCCCCCACGCTGCCGTGCGCGGAGACCGGCGCCTGTTTCTGCCGGCTCTGAAGGCTCGCCCTCGGTCCTCCGCGTCCGCCTGCAGTGTCCAGCCCGGCCGTCTGCTGCCCTTCAGGGAACGGACTTCCGTGGGCCCTGTCTGCCCTGCCTCCCCTTTCTCTCGGCAACCCGGCTTCTTCCCCAGCACCCCGAGACTGTGAGGGTCGCCAGTGTCCCGCCGTGGCCGGAGCCAGGTCTCGGCTCAGTCCTCCGCTCCTTGACCTCTCGAGCAACCTTCCGCGCAACTGAGACTCCGACCCATCAGCCTGCGCAGCCCTCTGTGCTGTCTGCTCTGCCGGCCCCTCCCCTGGCAGTGACCGTGGCCTCCTCCGACTCTCCGCCCTCGTCCCTCGGTGCTCTCCTCTGGTCCTTGGCATTTGAAACAGCCTGTGTCGCGTGGGCGCCCACACACAAAGCTCCGGCGGGACCTCCAGAGTCGCCTCACAGCTGCGCGTCCTCGCTGTGTCTCACGGGCACGTCAGTGACCCCGTTTCCCCACCTCCTCCTCTGCAGGCCCCTCCCCTGGTCTCTGCCTGTCACTAAGTGCCACCACGCCCATCCCCCAGCTGTTCGAGGCAAAACCAGGCGCAGAATCATCCTCGAGTCTTTCTTTTCCCTGCATTCATTCCCTTCCTCTAATCCATGAGCAAGTCCGGCCTCTTAGCTTTGCTACGAAACACGGCCTGGCTCCTTCCATCTCCGTCTGCCTCCATTCATCTTTTGTCTTGTGCATTGAGATGGTTTCCTAGGCAGGAAACTGACCTCTCCTTTACTTCCTTTAGAATTTTCTCTCCACATAGTAAAACCAGGAAAGTCAGTGTTCAGGCTGCCTGTCACTACCAGAACCGAGAAGTAGAGACAAGGGTCGAGTCTTTAAGAAGTAGAGACAAGGATCGAGTCTTTATGGGTGCTTACTCAGATGTCAGCAATCTGGGAAGATGGCAGGTTATATATCCTAAAAACCCATCTTAACATCTAATCTCAAGACAGCCTTTTTATAAGGAAAAAAGGGTAGGTAAAGGGTTTGCAAAAAAGGTTGATCAGATAATCTGCTGATCAACAATCCTTCATTTGCGTCATGGACATTCCCTCCCTGGAGTACACTGGCTCAGATACCGTCTCCAGCTTGCAGACCCCCTGGGGTACAAGAGCTGATTTGCTTGTCAGCCTCCTGGAGCCACGGGGAGGTCATGCATTCCAGTTCCTGGAATAACAGCCTTCCACATGCATTAGTCCCTGAAGCCTGTCTGATGTAACAACTACAATTTTTAACTCTTGAGTCCCTCTATCAATAGCAGGTGCAGATACTTTAAAAATGGAGTTAGGTCATGTCACTCCTTTATTTACGTCCCTCCAGTGGCTCCACCTGAAGTCTCTGATTATGGAAGCAGCACGGCCACCCCTCCTGTCCGGCCCCCACCTCGCACTGCCATGCCCACCAGTCCTAGGCCTGGGGAGGGCCTTTCTCCTTGCTCTGCCCAGGAAACCCCATCCTCAGGCCTTGGCACAGCTGTCTCTGTCGCCGTCCGGG
This sequence comes from Carollia perspicillata, assembly GCA_004027735.1. Classification (NCBI taxonomy): domain Eukaryota; kingdom Metazoa; phylum Chordata; class Mammalia; order Chiroptera; family Phyllostomidae; genus Carollia; species Carollia perspicillata. Next base: position 9,295 of record PVKM010017466.1, read on the forward strand.
GTTTCAACCCAGACCTATCTCACCTCCTTGGGGGGCCCCCCAGGCCGTCTGGTCTAAAATAAAGTAGCCTCTTCACTCCGCACTCAGTTCCTCTCTGACACTGTCCTGTTTCCTTTTCTTCACAGCACTTACTGCAAAATGAGGTTATATTGACCATTTCCTTGTTTTATCTGTCTTCACAAAAAGCGTGTCGATTCTAAGAGGTAGAGACCTCCTTCATCTCGTTCATTCTCATGTCCTCAGCACGGATACAGTGCCTAGCACAGAGGGGGCATTTAGTCAACATCCGTTGGTTGAAATCTGATCACTCCACATCCCTCATTTCAATGGTTCCTTCTTCCCTTGAGAATAATGTTCGAGTTTCTTGAACTGTTTTGAGTCCCTCTGTGATCTGGCCCCTGCTTATTCACTGACTCACTGGTTCTCATCCCGGGGCAGTTTTGCCTCCCCCCTCACCCCCAAAAGAAAGATATTTGGCACAGTGTGGAGATTCTTTTGGCTGTCAGAACTACAGGATGCTACTGGCATCTAGTGGATAAAGGCCAGGGATGCCGCTAAACATCCTGCAGTGCACAGGACACGTCCACAAAGAACGATCTGGTCAGTAGTGCTTCAGGCAAGAGCCTAGCTGTGTCTTTGATAAGCCTTTGTCACACTCAGGCGCAGACTGGCTGGAAGGCATGCTCTTCCTGTAGCCTCAGAGCCCTGTACCCCCGAACCCTCCTTCCTCCTTGCCTTGACCACCTTGAGGCAAGTAAATTTTTTAATCTTTAGGACATGGCGTTAATCTGTTTTGGCAGTTTTGAGTTCATAAAGGTAACTTCAGTTTCTGCCTCAAATTGAAAGTAACAAAGATTTTCTTCATGTCAATTGTTTTAGATGAATAAAGCTGTTGTTACTGAGGACTATAGTACTACTTCTATTACTTAATCCACCGGCAGACAATAAATGGGGTAATTAATAAAACACCTATGCAGTTAGACCCTGTCATTAAAGTTTCTCAATTTTTAGATACCATTTGGGATGTTTATGCACACTCTAAGGAATTTTAATTTGTTTTTCCACATTAAAATACTTCCTTTTTATGGTTAATATAATATAAGCAGTTCTTTTACACCAAAAGTTATGTGTAACATGATGCCTTTAAAGAACAAAAGTGAGCCCTGGCTGGTGTGGCTCAGTTGGTTGGTGCATCAACCCATAAACTGATAGGATGCAGGTTCAATTCCAGGTCAGGGCACAGGCCTAGGTTGCGGGTTTGGCCTGGGTTGGGGCATGTGTGAGAGGTAACTGGTTGATGTTTCTCTCTCACATCTATGTTTCTCTCCCTCCCTTTCCCTCGGTCTAAAGTCAATAAGCGTGTCCTCGGGTGAGGATATAAAAATAAAAAATTAAAGAACAAAAAAGAGAGTTAGATAAATAGAGCTTGCCAATTCATGTTATAATATTTCAATACCATAATAGGAAGTTGATCCCAGTGTTGCCTTTTGATTTGACAGTTTGCTTTTATTCTGTTCCGGAGACAAGACTCTGTGGCCCTGCTTTTGGCCTTCCCCAGCATTCCCAGTATTGCTGCCAAGGACAAATACATCCAGGTGCTTGCATTTGTAGAGACCCCCACACAAGGATTAGGTAGTTACATAGATTTTAGTATCTGTTAGCAATAGAATTACAGCCCACTCATTCATTTTAAAACTACACTTTGCATTTATGACTTTCAAATCAGAAGACTTCAAAATAATTGTTTAGATAATGCCCTACTTACATGCTGGTAAGTTTATAGACTACTTTAGATCAGCTTATAATGTGAATTAACACTGCGCTCAATTACATTTCTTTTTTTTTCTTCTTTTTTTTTTTTTTTGCGAATCAAAGGTTTTGTACATAGATTTTTTTAAAGTTTTCCAAAGAACAAAACATTTTAAATAATTTTAAAGGTTAAAAATACTCTCTTTGCCTTTGCATTTACTATGTTCCTAGCACTGTATGATTATTCTTTTTGTTTCTTCTTTCTTTTTTAGTGTTCTAACTTGGTAATGATAGGTAATGGGGTTAAAAATCTTTAGCTTATCAATAGTTTTATCAAATTTATACATCAACCTTGTTTAGAAACCCCAAACAGACACATTTTATCTACCCCTTTATTCAGTGCCTTTCCCCCTCATACCTTTTAGCCCTCAAGCCTATTTTAACTCAGTTCTATAGTTACTTATTTTTTTCTACCATAAACATTTTTACTGAATCCCTGTTCATGGATCAAGCTCTGTTCTAGAGGACAAGGACACCTGGTACATAAAAGATGATCCCTTTTGGATTACCTTTAATTGTGTGATAAATCCTATCACGGAGAGAGGTATGAAGTACTTTGGTGGTATAGGATTTTAAAACGTCAATTCTGTGCCCTGACTGGTGTGGCTCAGTGGGTTAGCCATCGTCCCACAAACCCAAAGGTCACTGGTCCCATTCCTGACTAGGGCACATGCTTGGGTTGTGGGCCACATTCCCAGTTGGGGGCACTTTTGTAAAAGGCAACCAATCGATGTTTCTCTCTCACATCCATGTTTCCGTCCCTCTCTTTCTGTCTCTCTTACCCTCTCTCTAAAAATAAATACATTTTAAAAATTTGAGAATAAATTCAAAGTCAATCTTTAGGGCATTGTAGATTTAGGAGAAGATGGAATACAGATAGTCCCCAACTTATGATAGTTTGACTTTATGATGGTGTGAAGGCGATACACATTCAGCAAAAACTGTACTTTGAAATTTGAACTTTGATCTTTCCCCCAGCCTAGCAACGTGCAGTACAATACTCTCTTTGGTACTGGACAGTGACAGCGACTTGACCTTGCCCACTGCAGCTAATGTAAGCGTTCCGAGCACGTTTTCAGTAGGCTAGGCAAAGCCACGATGTTTGGCAGGTTAGGTGTATTAAATGCATTTTCCACTTAATGACGTTTTCAACATGCAGTAGCTTTATCAGAATATAACCACCTCGTAAGTCAAGGGGCATCTGTACTTGAACTGGGCTCCTAGATAGAAAAAGGGCAGGGGAGCTGGGGCGAGTGTCACAGCGGACGGACTTGGTTGTAATCATTCTTGGTCATCTCTGTTTCCTGTTTCACTCCTCCAGAGTGCTGTAACCAAAAGTACTGTGGCTTAATCCTTTCATCGGCTACAATATTGTACTGCATTTTGAATAGACAATTTGAGTTAGGTTTTCCATTCAAAAGGAATAACGAGCCACCTAAGACAGAAGGTCATCAGGGTAGGACGTTGCCAGTGTGGTCGTTGTATTTAGCTTCCCACGCCACTGAGTAGACCCAAGTCTGCTGCGGAGGTCGTGCACATTTCTTCATCTCCCGTAGTTCTTTCCTTCTTATCCAGACTTACTGTACGTTAAAAACCTGCTTTGTTTGAGGTATTTTTATTCTGGAGAGTGTTATTTTTTCCCCCTCAAAACTGAATTGGCTGTGGTTAAGGGGAAAACTGAAGAGGCAGCTCTCATACAGTATTTCTGAAGAGGTTCACACTCTGCAAAGAAAATTGCTATAGAAAGAAGATATCCAGCTGAGAGTCCTTCTGTCCTTGAATTTCATCCTCAAGAACACTTATCTTGGAAAATGATTTGACTGGTCAAAGGCATCTTTACAGGAAGAAGGCGGGTACAGGCATTCAGTTAAGACGTTCTGAATTATGACTGGAAGACAACAAATAACTATCAAAAGTTAGTCTTTTAAAAGGATCCCTCTAAAGTGCTGGCCACCAGTAAATAAAGATGATCATTTTGAAAATTCCAGCTTTCAATTCGACAAACGGCGGCCATCGCTCTGACCACCAGTGTGGAGAGAAATCACGTGCGTGGTGCTCCTGCCACTTCTCGTGCCACCGAGCTCGCGACTGGGCCCCGCAGACAGGGTGTCCGGCCCGCGCCAGTGCCCGGGGGACGCCGACGGGGGTCTGCCCGCCTGTCCACCGCCCGCCAGCCCCTTCGCTTTTTTCCCGCTCTTCTTGGACTGCGTTTCGGTGGCAGGAAGAGTGAGGATAGCTAGGTTTTCAAGTCCTGAATATAAAATATCCGTTCTACCAAGATTCGGTATTCTAGGACCGACTTTCTCCCCCGGCCGTGGGGGAGCCGCCGGCGCCCCGAGAGCCCCGCTGGGAGAGAGCGCGTCGCTCCCTTAGGAGGACGGCGAGTTGTGACGAGCCTTCCAGGGGCGTGACCCCGTCAGTGAGTGGGGAGAAGGCGCCACCTCTGTTCGGACTGGTGTCGTTCGTTGGGTTTATTAGGGCGGATATTTCTGTGTCTGAGAAACCCGAAGCTCCTAAGAACGCCCGGGGAGACGCAGCCGGAGGTGAGACAGGCCGTGCTGCGCTGGCGAGTGGGGCTGCCCCCGGGGCAGCGCGGGCGGGAGAACCCCCGCGCAAGCCCCCGTTCGAGGGTCAGCCGTGTTTTATTTCACTGTTTCACTCGGTGCTCTCTGGGCGCGGGTTCAGGTCGCCACTTTAAGGACATTCGAGCCCCGCTTGCCTTCTAACAGAGGCTACCCCATCACCTTTGTACTTGAGAAGTCACCGGCTACCCTTCCCCGTGACAGAGGACGGGCCTCCGTCCCCCAGGAGGTGTAGTGTTGGGCCACCCGCTCCGGGTCGGACTCACCCGCAGAGGCGGAGCGGGCGTGCTGGCCTGGAGGCGAAGCCAGCTTCTCCGGGCTGGCGGCAGGCGCACTGGACGAGGCGCGGAGCAGGAGCCCCGCCCGGGCGCCGCCCACGAGGAGCCGGCGCAGGGCACCCTCCGCGGACAGAGAGGGGCGCCGCGCTCTTTGGCCACTTCCGGTGCGGAGTTGAGCCCTCTCTTCATCTGGACGGAATGAAAGCGTTCTCCTTGGCACACATACTGAGAGTACAAAACCTGGGTTGGCCGAGCATTCACGTCAAAGAGCAAAGAGAACTTGTGTTGGTAAAACTCGTATGCAAGAAGTATTGTACTTTGTAGAGGCCGTTGTGAGATTCTGCCTCGCGCAGACGCACTGCCACACTCAGGGGGCGGCCAACGGCCCGCAGCCTCGCGCACACGCACTGCCACGCTGGGGGGTGGCCAACGGCCCACAGCCTCGCGCAGACGCACTGCCACGCTGGGGGGGCGGCCAACGGCCCACAGCCTCGCGCAGACGCAGTGACACGCTGGGGGGCGGCCAACGGCCCACAGCCTCGCGCAGACGCAGTGACACGCTGGGGGGCGGCCAACGGCCCACAGCCTCGCGCAGACGCAGTGACACGCTGGGGGGTGGCCAACGGCCCACAGCCTCGCGCAGACGCACTGCCACGCTGGGGGGGCGGCCAACGGCCCGCGGCCTCGCGCAGACGCAGTGACACACTGAGGGGCAGCAAGCGATCGCAAGCGCTCTTCCTTTGCTCCCCAGGGCTTGCGTGCCCCATTCTTCCATTCTCTTCCCCACCTTTTGACCGAATGGCTATGAGCTGGGATCTCCTGTGGGCCAGCTGGAGAGTGGGCGCCGCGAGAGCGAGTTTCCTGAGTCTGGGCATGGCACCGTGTGCCCGCCAGCTAGCCCGCACGCCACCGCGGCGCCCGTGGTCTGTCACCCCCGTGTCCAGGATGGCGACTGTCAAGGGTGAGCTTATAAAGAACTTGACTTCGGAGGTGGCCGTCCCTCACAATAAGGTGTCCATTATAGGGACCGGGTCGGTAGGCATGGCCTGTGCGGTCAGCATCCTGCTGAAAGGCCTGAGCGACGAGCTGGCCCTGGTGGATGCTGCGGAAGGCAAACTGAAGGGCGAGACCATGGACCTGCAGCATGGCAGTCAGTTCGTGAAGATGCCGAACGTCGTCGCCAGCAAGGACTACCTTGTCACCGCCAACTCCAACCTCGTGATTATCACGGCAGGAGCACGCCAGGAAAAGGGAGAAACGCGCCTCAATTTAGTCCAGCGAAATGTGGCCATCTTTAAATTAATGATTTCCAGTATTATCCAGTACAGTCCGCACTGCAAGCTGATTGTCGTTTCCAACCCAGTGGATATCTTAACTTACGTAGCTTGGAAGTTGAGCGAAATGCCCAAAAACCGTGTTATTGGAAGTGGCTGTAATCTGGACACTGCTCGTTTTCGGTTCTTGATTGGGCAGAAGCTCGGGATCCACCCCGAAAGTTGCCACGGGTGGGTCCTTGGAGAGCACGGAGACTCCAGTGTCCCCGTGTGGAGTGGGGTGAACGTCGCGGGCGTCCCTCTGAAGCATCTGAACTCGGATATAGGGACCGATAAAGACCCTGAGCAGTGGAAAGATGTCCACAAAGACGTGATTGCCAGCGCCTACGAGATCATCAAGAGGAAAGGCTACACTTCCTGGGCCATCGGCCTTTCTGTAGCAGATTTAACGGAAAGTATTTTGAGGAATCTTAGGAGAGTGCATCCGGTTTCCACCATGGTTAAGGGTCTCTACGGAATAAATGAAGACGTGTCCCTCAGCGTGCCTTGTATCCTGGGAGAGAGTGGAATCTCGGACCTTATCAAGGTCAACCTGACCCCTGAGGAAGAGGCGCGTCTGAAGAAGAGTGCAGAAACACTGTGGGAGATTCAGAAGGATCTCAAGTTTTAAAGTTGCTAAAAGCACCGTTCTGGAGTTATTGAAGAAGAGAGAGAAGTTGTATATGTCAATTTTTTAAATTCACTTAGATTCCTGAAAGCTGGAACGGGGTGGGGTAGGATGACTCCCCCGTTTGTTTAGCCTCCCAGCTCTTTTATTTAGCATCCAGTTTTGTTTCTTTTTAAGCAGTTCCGCAGTGACCACATCAACGGTGTTTTTGTGCCACCGATGGACTAGTACTTCCTTGAATTTATATGTGGTTGCCATTTGGCCCAAAAGAATGTGGAGTGTAGGTATTTTTTTGTGTTGTAGAAATAGATTCTTTGGTTCTAGCTGGCTTACGTACTATTTCATTTATTGATGTACTGTTTATTAAAGTTGTGACTTTATCTACAATGTAAAAATAAATGTACAGAAGTAATGGAGCCATCGGCTGTCTTTACTCTCCGGTGACAGCCTGTCAGAGGGCCTTCACAGTGGCACCATGGAAGGGTGGCTGCACGTAGGGTCTCTGCATTCGCGTGTTTGTGTGTGAGTGTGCGTGGTGTGAGTGCTGTGCGCACCCCATGCCAGAGAAGCAGAATCATCAGGCTAAAATATGAAACTAATTGTGATCAGCTTGTGGTTCTTATGAAGTGTTTAATGCAGTAAAATATAAACCTTTTAGGAAGAGGCCTGACAATCAGAGGTAGTACCATTCCTGTCATTTATTTGGCAGAGAAAGGAAACATCCCAAAACTGCTCAGTTACTAAAAATAAAGCCTGATTGAAATCATTTTAGAACTGCCTCTGAGATCGTGACCTGTTAGCATTGTAAATCAGGCAGCGTGTTCTAAATTGTTCTCATTGGGCCAAGGCTTGGCCCCGGGCCTACACGCTCCAGGGTCATCCTGGTGCTCGGTTTACCTCGGGTTAATGGAAAGCTTCTGCTTTTGAATTGTGCCCTGTTGTTAATCATTGTCATAAAAATTGGCCAATTCAGTGAGTGCTTTAGGGATTATGTGCCCCGAAAAGTTACATTTTCCATTTTTATTCCTAAATCAGTTGACTTTACTGCAGGTTTTAGACTTTATACATGTGATATGGTGAGGATTTGGAAGAAAGTGAACATTTACCTAAATGATAGTCTTGTAGCCCAGAAAGTAAATGGACATTTTAAAAATGTGTGTTAGCTTTCCTAATGCAACTGAATATTAAATAAATAATACGGTATGTATGTTCAGTCATACCTTAGGGTCCGAGTGGATGTCAACAGGCCTAATCTAGAGTGAAGGGCACTAGCGTCTGCTGTGTGCGTGAAGCCAGTTCTGCTTGGTTGAATCAGTAGATGTAGGACCGTGGTCTGTCCCACAGAAATGGCTCTACTGTGCCAATCCAAGCTGCCATAGTAAACACCACTGAGAACACCTAGAAATGTTCTGATTGCTCACGGAGCAGTGTCATAGCACCCCAAAAGTGGGGAGGGTGGTTGTAAGAGTTCTTTGGGCTCGACTCCACAGAGTTCCTCATCTCCTTGGTCCAGCCCTGGAGTTTTCGTTCAGCCGTGTTTGGGCCGAACGTTACACTGAAGGGCGTGAGGGCACGCCTTATGCCTGCTTTGCAGGTCTCTTCACCATTAATGTCAGGATAGGCTGGGCTATGCTGCAGGAAAAAACAATCCCCAAATGTGGGGGTTAAAATAAAAGTTTATTTCTGTCTCGTGTAAAATCCGCTCTGGGCTTACACAACGCTCTAGAGGAGCTGCCCACAAGCCGGCTCGGGGCCTCAGGCTTGCTCGCTCTCGAGGCACCACCACCGCCACCCGGGTTCCCTGACTGCTGGGGAAGGGAAGAGGGGCCTGGAGACCCAAGCATCTGCAGTTGCGTGCTTCGCCCTGGAGGTGACACACGTTTCCTTTACTCACATCTGACTTGCCAGAACTGCTCTCGTGGTTACCTAACTTCAAAAAGGGTACAGAAACATCACCCTGCTGTATCCACAAGTAGGACATTGCTAGTAATCTGCCATGCCATTCTAAATAAAATGGTCGCCATTGCAAGAGGTATAGACGTTTCTAGAGTGATCTTTAGTGACGCTCATAGTAGACGTTATGGAGGTACTGTCTTTCCGAGTCACAGAACCAGGGTAGCTGTGAAGCAAGAGCCCTGGACACCCACCACGCAGCTGTACTCATTGCAAACCATGTCGGTATGAATGGGTTCGCCCCCATGACCTCTGGTCTCTCCAAGTAAAGTGGTCCTCGCTTCTGCCACAAGGATATCCAGGCATATCCTGGAACTTTTTACAATTGTTCAGCACACCACATATCAGACCGAAAGTTTTCACACTCTTTTTCCCTGTCAGGATATGCGTGGTAAAGGTACAGCACACCCCATGCCGCACCCCTGACATACTGGCTCTTTGGCCTTTCAGGAAGCTCCTGAAATGTGAATGAGAGTGATATTGTTAGAGACACAGTCTTGAATTGTTCTAGTGTCTAAAAAGTCCATTGTATCTGGTCTTCAGAATGTGCAGACTGAGGGCAAATTTCCAGTTGTCATGACATTCCCTTTGAGAATTGCTGCCTTGGATGTAGGTACCTTCTGATGATATTAGAACCCAGAATTTTTGGACACAAACACTGGTGCTTTAAGGAAGCTGCTGTTGGAGCCACAGGCGCAGTGCTGAGGGTGTGCCATCGTCTTTATGGAGAGCAGCCCCTGGAATGCGCAGCGCACAGCAGCGTGTCTTTGCAGAGTAGCCCCGAGGTCCGTAGCCTTGGGAGAATCCTCCTTGGTAAGGGGGAAGGGAACTGATCCCAGAGTTTAGAAAATGCTTCAGAATAAAACTGACCTGCTGGATGGAGACACGAGTTCCCAGCATGCCCCATCTTCACCAGACTTTGGGGGTACAGAGTAGGGGATGATTCTGTGGCAGTGGCTGTGATTGTTATCGCAGAATGCAGTACATTTATAACCGGGTTAGCCGAAATGTGTGCGGGCCCTAAATCTTTTCAAGCACACGTTTGAGCAGGGGGTGTTCTGTGGGCCTGCGAGAAGGGTATCACTGATAAGACCAGCACCTTCTCTGAACCGCGTATCAGAAATTGATATAGGTGGAAAAACCAAAGGTTTTCATTTACTGTGCATGTAATATAAATAATATAAGCTTTAAAACCTTCTATGGAGTCCCGTTGTTTAAAGCAACTTGAGGCCCTGTTCATAACTTAAATGCAGACTCTGGGTTTCCATTTCCACTGCTGCAAAATTAAAGAAGAGAACTAAATGGTGTTCTTCATCCCACGTGCCTCCCGCCCTCTACCTCGCTCTGAAGCCTAACTGTTCCCAGTGGGCTATTTTTGAGATGTGATTCCTTCTAGTGGTTCAGTTACTCATGCAGGACCCTGGGAACATGTGAGTAATGCAATACTTGAGAAATGAGAGGACAGAAAAAAATTGTGTCAAGAGGAGGAAATGGGAACAGAACCATGCTGAAGTAGGGCAGCCCCCCTCTCCTCGCCCGCCCGGGCCTCATCAGCGTCTCCCAGGCTCATCCTTCCCAGCAACTGAGCATGCTCCCTATCACTGAGAAGGTGGAGAGGCAGGCGATTCTGTTCATGTGCTGGCTCGTGGACACGCCATCTGAAAGCTCTGTCATCAGGCTCAGTTGTACCAGCTGTGCAACCAGAAAAGTGAAGGAAAAGACCCAGACGGCACATTGCAAACCCTAGCCAGAGAGATGTCTGTCTTTCCACTCGGAAAGTCTCAGGCAGGTCTCCTCAACAGGTACACTTGGTGTTTTGGGCAAAGCAATTCTTTTTTCGTGCGCCATCCTGGACATTTAGCACCCATGCCCCTCAAAAGGACAGTAGTAATCCCCTGTGATCGTGACAGTGAAAAGCCCTGCATAATCAGTCCCTCCCCAGAGGTGCAGTACTCCCTCCGGTCAAGGACCTCCATGAGGGGTTCATCACAGTGCAGACTAGGGAGCTCCGTGGAAGAGGGGGCTGGACGTCCTGTGGCCACGTGTGTCTGGGGCCTGCCATCGACAGGGTTGGCATGGACCTCCTGCAGACTACCTGTGGTGGGTAACCTTGTGTACCTTCGAGTGTTGATGTTTAAACCAGAATGGTATATAACTCTAAAATAATGCTTCCAGTAAACATACCATAATATTTATATCCATGTACGACAGGTATTTTGAGGATGCTGTAAGGACAGTAGTTAATGATGTGGAGCACTGACCAGTGCTAGGTGCTGTGCTTTGTATGCATCATCTCTCTTAAGCCTCACGATGCTGTAGGCGGGCATTATGTCCATTCCACACCTGGGAACTACTGCTTACATAAGCAGCTTTCCTGGGTGCTGGACTAGGGTTTGAACAGAGAGGTCTACCAGAGCCCGTGCGGCTAACAGCACCGCTGAGATGACCGGAATGAATGCCTGGAATTTACAAGTTCCAAAGACGAGGCCCACCCTGAATTTGGAAACCAAGTAAGGATTCAGGTTCAAATGAAAATAAATAAGCATCCCCACGAAAGAAGTGGTTGACTTTCAAAACAACCACTGCATAAGAAATGAGTTGCCGCCGAGTCCCAGGTGCCTCACAGACCCCACCAAGGAGATCTGTACCCTTGGCACACACAGCTGGGATACGGCCGAGGAGAAATGGCAGTGCCGCGCCACAGTGCTTCCGAAATACCCACGTACAGGACTGCATGGATTAAAAAGAACACGCCACAGGGCGTGGAGCTAGTACTATCTAATCTAAAAAGTATCCAGCTCCCGTAAATCGGTGTTCCCCTCCCCTCCCTCGGGCGGTGTGCATGGTCGGTAGAGCCAGGTGCTCCGTGAGGACCCTCCAGCCCCCTGCCCCGACTCTCAGATCCCAAATCGACCCCTCCTGGTAAAACCCTACCTACATCTTCCAACACTGGCTGGCACGTAAGAACGTTCTAGTTTGTCTGCCATTCATCGATTCATTCTTTTATTAACCCCCTAGGAGGTTTCTTCTCTCCACCCCTCTCCGGCTCTAAACTTCTTCTAACGTGGACCAGCCTGCCTGAGTATGTCGTGGGTTTAGCCAGACAAATCTCGTGCTCGGCTGCGTCTTCACATGTGAAAGCCAACCATGCGTACGTAACTGCTGTGGAGAGCCCGTTGGCTCCAGATTCGGAGTGGAGTTTTATGGTATTCAAGGCCCAGCGGTTTTATATTCAGAAGAAGAAAAGAGGTGCAGCTCATTTCCCTTCAGGGCAGCTGGGGCACAGCTTCTTACCTTTACTGGTCTTCCTCTGCCCTGGCAGCCTCGAGCAGTGCAGCGTCATCCAGGCAGCAGCCCCGTCCGCTCTGATCGTTGGCTCTCTTCCCTTCTTCTAACGTGTCGTGATGGGCTTTTTCCTTCTTTTAGATGAAAGACTTTCGAAGTAAAATGCAATCGATATTCCCAGCAATTCCCAAGAACTCCAAATCTGCCGTTGAGTGGGAGGAAGCCCTGAAATCCAAATGAGATGAGCGTGGTGGATGAATCCCAAAACGACTGAGCATGGAAAGGACCCCGGACAGCGCAGGGACCCGTTGACTTCTCCTCAGGAAGACACGCAGATTGTTGTCTGAACCCACGGGATGGACGGCGTTGAGTGTGTTCAACCTCTTTCACGTTCTGTGCTCACACGTGAGTGTGTGTGTGGTGTTGGGGGGAGGGCCAAGTCTTCCCAGAGTTCAGAAGACTGTTTAGAAACAACAACACAGACAACTTCTCTGTGTGGGGGAGATCCCCAGGGAATCACTCCTGTGTGTGACTGCAACCGTTGAAACTGAGCTTTGTACCTGATGGAAAGTCTTTGTAACAGACTCCTCCCAGCAGCAGTACCCAGTGTGTCTAATTAAATGAGTTTCAGTAGTCTTGGTCTCTCTCTGTGACTGCCAGGACGTGGGAGACTCGCTCCCGCCCGGCAGACCCAACGTGACCGGCTAACGGGGAAAGCCTGGATGTGGGCGGGGCAGGGGCGGGGCTCTGAGTGAGCGCTTGGGTTCCCACGAGCTAGTGGTGCACCTGATGACCTTGCCTTCCATCCTCTAGGTTCTGACCTTGAGACAAGAAGCCAGTAGCAGAGTATGAGAGCTTGAAAAGGTACAGCTGTGCTAAAATAAGAATAATGATATTATGGGTATAAAATGGGTTTTTTTTTTTTGAGAAATTGGTTCCTAAATATTAATTGACAGTTTGTAGTGTTGTCAATGTAAAAATAGCCCGATTATCACCTATTTTGACAAGTATTTTTAACTAGAAAGTCACCTGAAATGGTCTCAATATTTAGTACGCCTTGCTGATGAAACTGGTCAGTTCTTATGTACACACTCAACCCTTTCCTGTCCTCCATGAGCTCACGCGGAAAACAGAATAATGCCTAATCGCAATGAGTTATTTTTACTGGAGATTTAAAATTTTTAAAGGAAAATAGTTTGTCGGTATGTCCAGAAAAATAACCTCTGGTTAAATATCAATTGTGCAATTTCTTTATAATTGCTCAGGCCCTAATTAGCAATCAGGTTTAATAAAGTATATTTGAAATGAATGTTATATGAAACTTTTCAGTTGTAGGGAAACATTTTAAATGAAATGTCAAGTGCACAACATAACACTTTTCTCTGGACCACTTTACCCGTTAAACTGTGGTATTATTAATTCAGTGGGTGTAACGAGCCCCTAGAATTCACATGAAACCTGTTGAAAATCCCAGACTAAACAGAAACAAAGTGTGAAGTTGACCAGGGTATGTGGAGTAGCAAAAGCTCTTCACCCATCCTCATTTTTAACTAAATCTCAGCTAAGAAAGTGTTGCTAGCTGTTGCTTCACAACCTCCTGGGGAGTTGGCCCAGTGGCGTCTGAAAATGGTCCCCTCGCTCAGAGGGCAGGGAGCGGCGGAAGGAGAGGCAGGCCACTGCCCGGGGTAGGCGGCAGGTTTTGTGAGCAAAGGCACTGCCTCGCCAGCCTTGCCTTGGGTGCCACAAGCCTGTGTGCTTCTCCTTTCCTGCACCTGACCGCCAAATCTCAGAAGTGTACGTGGAGGCCCTGACTGGGGTCAGTCATGCACACTGTACTCATTGTCTCAGTGCCGCCTTTCTGTCTCAAGGCCGTGTCCTTGCAGCCAGGAGGACCAGAACTCCAGGGGTGGGGTGGGGGACCTCCAGTTGCCGGGGTCCCGCTCTCAGGTCAGCCAGCACTCACATCTCCTCGATGACCGCCCTCAGCGCCAGGCTTGGAGTGCAATGAGGAGAAGAAAGGCTGGAACAAAATAATGCGGACCGGGTTCCTGTCCACATTACTAGTCTGAGTCCAGGTTACCCTGATACATACAATGCGGGCTACCTACAGCTACTTACAGCCAGAGTCTAGTTTTTTTTTTCTTAGATGGAGAATAGTTACTGATTTTTTTTTAAAGCTCTCCACTGGGTGGGAGAAAATGAGAATTTCTAGCTTATCTGAGATAATAAAAGGGAAAATCATTATTAATCTTGATTCTATTTAATAGATTCCTGCCTTGTAAGCTCCTTAAGGGTAGGGACTCCTCTCAGGGCCTTAAACACCTGTGGCAAGAGGGAGCCAGGGGCTGTGGCGGTCCTCTCTGTCCCCACCAGGTGGCGGGGAGGGTGGCCTGAGTACAGATTGAAGAGTTTGCCTAATGTCTACAAACCCTTCCCACATCTGTTGTACCCCCGGGGGACGGCAGGGGCCACTGAAGAATGACCATGAGTCACGTGCTGGGAAGTCTGATGGGGGCGGAGTTCCAAGAACAGGTACCAAGCATAGGTTCTGGTTGCATTTTAAAAGCAAAAATGAAGTAACAGAGATGAAAATTAAGAGGCCAACAATCAGTGAGAATGCAGTGGCATTTTCCTGCACTCAGAACTCAGACATGAGAAGCTTTAGTCATTTGTCTATTCCTTTTATAGCAGAGGCATATTGTTAAATTGGTTAATGGAAAGGAAAAATGTTTAACAGATAATGTTATTCTTTATGTGAAGTACCATCTGTGTATTGAGTTCTGAATGTTCCTGGCTATGGACGAGAGGAAATGTTATGGAATTTCAAGTTTGCCTTCTCTGCCGTCTTTATCTCGGGTGGAGTATGACAAACATAATCACATTTATCTCCTGGAGCATAAAGAGTTTTAATCACCCTATTAACCAGGATGACATTTTTCACAGACTTAAAAAGGAATAGAGCAGACATTATCTCCCCATAAGCAATCCATTTCATGGAGGCTGAGCACTAGGAACTTTCCAGAGGCTGGATAACGCGAGCCGTTCTCACTCCCCGTGTAAGCGACATGAAGGCAGCTTTCGCTAAGGACGCTGCTTGCACCCGTTGAGCGGTAAGCTTTATATTCAGAACCCCAGCCCCCCAGGAGCTGTTGGAGACGGCAAGATACAGAAAATGTGGTGGGCAGAGAGAGGATGGCTTTCGAGGCCTCGAGAGTTAGTGAAGAAAAAAACATGTGGTCTCAGAAGTGATTGCTGTCCTGTAAGAATGGACCCGTGGGCTGCTGTTATTTTCAGAGCCAAGAAACTGTGGGTGCTGAGTAACCTGGGAATGAAACGCAGGGCACGGGAACTGCCTTGAAAGATGCCTGGCAGCCTGTCTCTACGAGAGACGTGGATTCTGATGATGGGTTCTGATGACAGCTGCCCAGGCCCAGGAAGCTGAGGCGTGGCCGCAGGTGACCCTCACCGTATCTCGCTGACACTGGCTGACCGATGAGAAAACCCTTCTTCACCTGTTCAGTCAAAAGCTGGCACCTGCTCTGGCTGGTGTGGCTCAGTGGATTGAGCATCAGCCTCTGAACTGAAAGGTCGCCAGTTCGATTCCGAGTCAGAGCACCTGCCTGGGTTGTGGGCCAGGTCCCCAGCTGGGTGTGCGTGAGAGGCAACTGACAGATGTTTCTATTTCTTCCCCACTCTCTAAAAATAAATAAATAAAATCTTTTTTTAAAAAAAGGTGGTGCCTAATCTTGCCTGTTGTACATTTTGCTTAGTTTCATGGGTAGTAAGGGACACGATGTGCACATTAATTGTTGCAACCTAAGGGGGAAAATATACGAAATTAAGGTGGGGGGAGTCCATGGGGACAAAAGTAATTAAAAGCCACTATTTAGCTATTTCACTTGGGGCAAAATTTAATCTCCTAGGTTTGGTTCATGGAGAATGTTGTCTATTTCACCTCATTTTCATGAGTTATCTCTAAGAGAAAAACAAAAACAAATACAGTAGCTAAGTAGAAATGAAAATCAGCTAGGTAAAATTAAAATTTTTTTCCCAAATAAATTTCTCATGAAAGGCAGCAGAATACACATTATTACAGTATTTTATCATGTTCGAGTGAGGGCTGTCTTTCCTTTTTGCCAAGAGTCACGGAATCGCCAGGCGTTTGGATCTCTACTGCCATTTCCAGGATTAATTACCAAAGGCTGTGGTTTTGTGAGTCCAGGGAGGAAGGGTACTGTCTCTTGCAAGCCGTGACATTCATCTGTAACAATGAGCAGGGCTGTTGGCCAACTTTGTCTGATGGCAGGTGGCTCAGTTTTGGAGAGAACTGGAAATGTGGTTACCAAGAAGTACGTATGTATAGTTCCAACTTTTGTCCCCAGCATTAGCAGAGTGATTCGGGCCGGACCCTTTGCTTCATCATTTGGTGAGGCGTGATCACTTAGTAAAAAAGAAAACAACAGTAGAAAATGGGATGGCATATACATGTTCTTAACGACGGACAGGAGAAGCCATCCTTCGTGGGCTTCCAAACTCAGTCTGCCGACAGGAGAAGCTTGGCACGTCCATGGGGCGCCTGCTCCCTGCTCCTCTGAAGACCCCCCCAAACCACCTTCTCACTGCCCCTCTTGCCCATGCTTGGAGTGGGGCTATGGGTTGGCAGCCTGACACAGACAATCCACGGGGCATACCCGGGGCTGCCGGCCGTAGATGCGGGTCTCCAGCACGCGTGGCCCGTTGTCTGAAAGGAACACGTTAACAGAACTGAATG
>PVKM010017467.1:0-25886 GCA_004027735.1 Carollia perspicillata
AAACAAACAAGTGAGCACAATAGAACTAGAGACATGGAGACAAACAACACACTGACAGTGATCAGAGGGGAGAGTGGCAAGGCATAATGGGGTAAAGAAGGGGAAGGGTCAAGTCAAGGAACCTGTAAAAAGGACCCATGGACAAAAACAACAGGAAGGAGAATTGAATGTGGGAGGTGGGTGATGAGTAGGGCAGGGGAAAGTAATGGAATAAAAATGGGGACAAGTGTAACTGAAGAACAATAAATTAGAAAGAAGTTTTACACAATAGCTCCGTATTATTCTTGATTTCAGAGAGTCAAAATGCATTTTAGTCAATGAAAGGACCAAGGAATTCCTGAAACCCTGTATACCCTTATTTAACTTAACTTTACTCAAATTAATTTGTTCCCATTTTATAGCACATTAATTACAACTAGACTTACATTAAAAAATACTTCCACATTTACCAAGCCCATTTTCCATCCCTACCAGTAGTTCTCCTTTTTTTCAGACTTTATTTAATTCATGGATTATCTGTAGTAGCTTCAATACTGACCAATCTTTTCTATGCCATGACACCCATGGGCAAGTATAATTCAAGTTATGGAAATTGTGTGCCACACATATACATAATGGGTTTTAATGCTTTTCCGCTTAATGCTTTTTGACTATGTTTATCTGCCATAAAATATTCTGTGAATTCTTCTACTCCATACATTTATGAAGCACTGGCCCAGTCAGGAGACCCCAGCCCTCAGGGCTGAGGTAATCGGTACCCTTGGTGAACCAGTACACTTCAGCTTACCACAGAGGGATTTGATTCTGACAAGCTCAAAGGTGTGTGTAGGGAGAAACCACCCCAGCAGTGGGAATATTTGTGTATTGACAGAGAAGTCCTCTTCACTTTCCCTTAGTTTGTGCCTTCAGGTACTTACTACCCTGTGTGAGGTCAGTTATGAGCCATGAGAGGTGCCCTTTCTTTCACTGCCCACCCTACCCTAACGTTTTACCAGGGGCTGGTGCCATATCACCTGAATGACTACCTTCACTTCCTGTGTTAGGTCCACTTCACTTTCCATGGCCAGGTTTCTGTAAGAGGGAGCAGACCAGATGAAGGAGACCTGAAGGATGATCTATCAATTCTCTCAAAACATTTGGAGGATTTTCACTTCCTTTCAATTAAGAGAGCAGGTTGCTCTCAGACGATACCATGCTACCAACCACCGTGTTTGCTTCTAAAGTAGACAGGCAGAATTTGATTTTACCATCAGCTCTAGAACTCTGGGGAAAAGGTAACCAGGTAGGAAAGAGGTAACTGCAGGGAAAAGTTATATTCCAATGGACTGATGGTAGCTGGTAGGATTCCAGGTGTTTTCCAAATATACCAATTAGCTAACTCCAGGTTTCTAATTCCCATTTTGAGATTTCTAGCCTCTTTTTTTTTGTTATTGTTTCCAAGTAGAATATATTGTCCCCCTTTTCAGTGCCTTAAAAAGTGATCTATATTCATTACTCTAAATTGAAATCACAACACCTGTCCATAAAGTATCCAGCCAAGCAATATGATAAATAGAGACACTTATTGGAGAAGGTACAAGATACAGGAAAAACACTGTACATAGGACAATGATGTCTCAGTCCCCTTCAAAGTAGGCACCTTAGGACCCCACACAGTTCTCCCAATCAACATCAGCTGCCCTATCGTATTTTCCTGAATCTCATCCACTGAAATCTCTTCCCTTTCGAAGGTGATTTTAGTTTTGAGAAAAGCCAGAAGTCACAGGGCATCAAAAATCTCTGTGCAAGACATGATGCATGGCCTGGTGTGGTGCTGCAGCCTCTGAATCATCCAAATAGTTTCTGTGGGGAAATGTTCAAGCTTAACACACTTTATTCATTTATTTGTTTGTTTGTTTGTTTGTTTGTTTGTTTTTAGAGAGAGAGGAAACTAGGGAGAAAGAGAGGGAGAGAAACATCAATGTGTGGTTGCCTCTAACGCACTCCCAACTAGGGACCCGGCTTGCAACCCAGACATATGCCCCTACTGAGAATCAAGCCGGCATCCCATTGGTTCACAGGCTGGCACTCAATCCACTTAGCCACACCACCCAGGGTGCTTAACACAAAATTTGACGCAGATTCATTGCCCTACTCAGTCATTTTAAATGCTACAGCCACACAGTACACACACTCACTCAAAGGCATTTACTTCTCCCACTGACTAATACACTGAAGTCATCATTGTTCATGCATGCGCATTCCAGTACAATCTTCTTGGCTGCCGGGTTACATCAATGTCATTCAAACTGTTCTTTTTTTAAAGATTTTTATTTATTTATTTTTAGAGAGAGGGGAAGGAAGGAGAAAGGAGAGAGAAAGAAATATTAATGTGTGATTGCCTCTCACAAACCACCTACTGGGGACCTGGCCCGCAACCCAGGCATGTGCCCTGACTGGAAATTGAATCAGCAACCCTTTGGTTTGCAGGCCCGCACTCAATCCACTGAGCTACACCAGCCAGGGCTCAAACTGTTCTTGTTATATTAACAATGGTTGGACTTTTTCTGGACAGACCAATGGGCAAATAAGGAAAACAGTGAAAACAAAAATCATTCAAAAAAATGACCATACAAGTTGAATCATAGTTAACATTATGGTGTATTTCTCCCAGTCTTTTTCCTTGCACAAATATTAGTAGTTTATTTTAAAACATTGGAATCTCTGTACATAATGTATTAGGAACACCTTTTCCTACGACACTATATACTGTATTTGTCTTGGTGTCATTTCTGGAGACTGAGTGAGCTTCCCTTCTATGGCTCTGCATGTGATGACATACCAATTTTGCCATATACAATGCATGCTTTTTCCCCAAAATTTTAACAGAAAAATAAGGATGTGCATTGTATATGGGTATCATGATTACATACCATGGGTATAATAATGGGTAAACCCATGTATAATGCACACAAAAACATGGGTGCACATTATGCACTGCAAAATACAGTGTGTGATCCATTCCTTTATGTAATTCAAAGTAGTGGTTTATTTACTTTTGAAATTTAATTATATAGTTCAAAAATGAATATATTGTACAAGGTGAATTGTTGACCAAAGTAGTGGTTCAACGTTTTAGATTTTTTTCCTATGATAAATAGTGTATGGTTAATACCCATGTAACTAAATCTTTTTACATACACCCTTGAACTTGTACTAATTTTGCTTTATTTCTTGTGATTTATATATGTCCATATATATATATATATAACAAATACACGGAAAAGTGCATAAAACATTTTTATTGTTAGTTAAGTGACTGTAAAAATGAACAGCAATGGTTATATAACAATATGAATGTACTTAATGCAACAAACTGTACACTTAAACATAGCTAAAATAGTAAGTTTTGTTATGTATATTTTGACCACAATAAAAAACTTCTTTGGCTTAATATATGTGTGCAAGATTTGTCAATGTAATTTTTATTTACATTTAATGCATTGTATCCCATTGTGTGAATACACTATAATTTATTTCTCCTACTAAGACAAACAGTCTGCAAGATTCTTAGGAAACATGCATCCATTTCTCTAAGATATACACCCAAGACTGAAATCATTGAGTCATGGGATAAGTACATCTTTCAATTGAGTAGATAATGCCATAATATGTGACTATTTTATTGGTACCAGCTGTATTTGAGGATTCTCAATGCTCTTGGCCATCAATTTTTAACATGTATGCCACAGGAATATTTAAAACATGGAATACCTGACTATTTCATCAGGGGCACTTACCTCTTTTCCCTTAGATTGTCAAATTAAAAAAATGACAACAGAAAACACAACAATGGCCATTCTGTGTGAATGAATCAAAACTATACATATTTTTGTTAGATCAGCAAAAAATGTATTTTTTGTATGATGCATAATTTTAGTATTTAGTTTATGTGTGCCACAAGAGGAAAAAGTTCTCAATCCATGACCATCTCTTTAGGTCTTCTTTAATGTCCATTAATAATATTTTATAATTTACTCAGTGGAAATGTTAACTTTTGCTTAATTTAATCTTACATATTTTTGCTGCTATTAGGAATGCTATCTTTTTAATTTTTAATGTTTTGTTTTCTAGTAAATGGTACTACTTAGTGTTATATTGACATACTATATGTCAAAATATTTTTAATTGTCTAATTATTTTAAACAACATATCTGTAGTTTCTTTGGGGTTTTATACATATAAAATATATCATTTTAAGTAACAGATTTGTTTCTTCCTTTCTAATTTTTATGCCTTTGATTTCTTTTTTTCTTTTTTAAAAATTGAACGTTCACAAAACCACATAGGTTTTAAGTGTACAACTCAATAGAACATCATCTCCATGCTGCATTGTATGCCCATTGCCCCAAGCAAAGCCTCTTTCTATCCCCATTTCCCCTGCTTTTTGCCCACCTCCATTGACCCCTTACCTGCTTTTTCCCTTCGATTTTCACCACACTATTGTCTGTGTCTACGTGTTGTATATATTTTTGGTTTAATCCCTTTACCATCTTTCACCCAGTCCCCCAACCCTTCTCTCTTCTGACAACTGTCAATCTATTCAATGTATCTATACCTCTGTTTCTATTTTGTTCATCAGTTTATTTTGTTCATTAGATTTCACATATAAGTGAAATCATATGGTATTTGTCTTTCTCTGACTGACTTATTTCACTTAGGATAATAATCTCCAGGTCCATCCATGCCGTCATAAGAGGTAAGGTTTCCTTTTTTATATAGCTGAATAGTATAAATTGTCTAAATGTACTGATGAGTGGACAAAAAATAGGCTGATGGGCACTCGGGCTATTTCCAGATCTTGGCTATTGCAAGTCATGCTGCAAGGAACATAGGTGTACATACATTCTTTTGAATTAGTGCTTTGGGTTTCTTCAGATACATCCCCCTAAATGGGATCACTGGGTTATAAGGCAGTTCCATTTTAAATTTTTTGAGGAAACTCTACCTGCTTTACACAGTGGCTGCATAAGATCTTCATTCCCACCAACAGTGCATGAGACTTCCTTTTTCTCTACATCTTTGCCATCATTTGTTGTTTGTTGATTTATTGATGATTGCCATTCTGGCAGGTGTGAGGTAATATCTTGTTGTGGGTTTGATTTGCATTTCTCCGATAATTAGTGATGTCAAATATCTTTTCATATGTCTATTGACTACCTGTATGTCCTCTTTGGAGAAGTGTCTATTCGGGTTCTTTGCCCATTTTTTAACTGAAATGTGTCTTCTTGGTGTTGAGTTAATCATTTCTTTATAAAAGAACCATCTGGTTTTTGGCTACCACTATCAACTCATTTCCTTTAACTTTACTCCTCACTCACTTTGCTCCTGTCATGTTAACTTTAAAAAAATCTGTCCTTCCCCTGGCCATTGTGGCTCAGCTGGTTGGATCAGCATCCCATAACCAAAAGGTTGTGGGTTCAATTCCCAGTACCGAAGCTGCAAGCTTGTTCTCGAGTTTGGGTGCATACAGAAGGTAACCAATCAATGCTTCTTTCTCTCCCTTCTTCTCTTTCTAAAAAGCAATGGAAAAAATGTTCTTCATTCTAACAATAGCCACAGGAGAGGAGGGAGGGGCCAGTGGGGAGAAGGGTTTTCAGGAACTACTATAAAGGACACATGGACAAAACCAAGATGGAGGGTGGAAGCAAGGGAGGGAGGTGGATTTGGCTGTGGTCGGGGGGACAAGTGGGGAGAAAATTCAGACAACTGTAATTGAACAACAATAGAGTAATTTTAAAAATGTTCTTGGGTGAGGATAAAAAAACAATCTCTCCTTTTGATGTACCAAGCTCATTCCCAATTGGGGGCACCTGAACTTATGATTCCTTCTGTTTATGATCTTAATCTCCAGGTCTTCCTAGAGCTCTGTGCTTCCCAAAATTCATGTGTCACAACAAACTTAGATGTCACCTCAGAGAGGCTAGGTCTACATACTACATAACACCCTATTTTATCTTCTTTGCAGCACCTATTCATAACTAAAATTAAAAAATAATAAATTTTGTTTGTAGAACTATTAGCTCCATAAGAACAGGATTTAGGGATTTCTAATTCCCAATGTCAAATGAATATATAGTTTGTTTTCAATAAACAACCTCTGAATAAATGAATGAATGCCCATCTGGACACAGGAGAAGGGGATCAAGAGATCTACTGGAGCGTGTCTTATAGGACTTCCTGTTCACTGCTCCTGAATCTCCTGCACTGGGCTGTGGCTCTCAACCTCAGCTGCATATTGGAATCATCTAGAGTCTCACTGAAGCCTGAGTCCAACCCAGGCTTTCTGGAAATTCTGTTGTAATTTGCTGGGGCATAGCCTAGGTGACAAGATTTTTCAAAGCTCCCCAGGTGAATATTATGTACACCCAATTGAGAACCACTTATTAGGTGTTACTAAAACTGAAGTTATTTTTTTCTTGGGCCTCTAGTGACTCTTTGTTAAATAAACTGAGACTCATTAATTCTAATACTTGATAATCACTGAAGATATCCCTTGCCCTGGCTGGGTAGTTAAGTGGGTTAGAGCATCGACCTGATACATAAAAGTTGTGGTGAGATCCTGGGTCAGGGCTCACACAAGAATCAACCAATGGATGCATGAATGGATGGAACAACAAATAGAGTGCTCTCTCTCTCTCTCTCAAATCAATTTTTAAAAATTAAAAAAAAATAAAAGATCTGGACTGCTCATGTTTATGTTAAAAATCAAATTCCCATCGACTGGTAGGAACATTTTGGTTTATAAGATACATGGAGCTTTTGTTAGAAGAAAAAATAGGGTTGACATATAAGCTGATTTAAGAATTTTCCATATTAGTGTCTTTCTTGGTCATTTCATATTAAAGACGGATAGGGAAGTAACTTAACAGTCCTCCAGGGAACAGGAATAGGTTTTGACATTTTGAAGATCATGTCTCTGTCCCCAAGGGAAGCATATAGGAAACCAAGCCAGGTTTATTTCCTAAGCTCATCTCTTAGGTAACATGGGGGAAAGAACAAAGGCACTGGTGGGCACTGTGGAGGATGAAGATGTTTGAAAAAATAATTAAAGGAGTAAAACCCTTTTTTCAAAGGAAATCAAACTGTAATCCTAGTTTCTAAAGCTGATCAAAGTGGAGTAGGTCTGTTTGAAGTAGAGTTTGTAGACTGGAAACCAGCTCAATACAGGCTGCTTCATACAATCCCTACCCCCAATGGCTCTGGAGGACTGAAGCTTAGGCCTCCGCCAAACTCAACTTGAAAAACACTCTTCCAGATTATGCTTTTAGGAGTGGCAATTACATATCTCTCCTGATTAAGAAAATGTACCACAAGAGAAATTAAAATAAGTAGCTAAGGGCGTTTACTGTGGTTTCTTTGGTATCGAGATTAACCTGGTTAGCCCCTGTCTAAGAGCACTTCCATATACATGAGCATGACCTAGGGACCTTGAAAAATGTAGGTTCTCATTCAGTGGACCTTGGGAGAGACCCAAGGTATGCATTTCTGACGAGCTCCCAAGTGCTGCCAGTGCTTATGCTTTGAATACCAGGACGTCAAATCTCAATTCATACATCAGAATCCTGCAGAAAACTTATTAAAAGTGCAGATCTTGAAGGCATATCCTGGAGCTTCTGGATTCAACCCTCTGGTTGTGGGTCTGGAAGTCTTTGTTTTTAACAAGTTCCACAGGGTGTGTTTTTTTTTTCTGTTGGTGTTTGCTAAATTTGAGAATTATGCTCTAGGATGTTTCTGCCTACATATCTTAGCCTCCAGGAACCCAGGAAGAGAGCAGGAGACCCAACAAGTGCCAGGGCTGGAAGGGTGTTTGGAGACACCTAGTCCAACCTTAAAGAGCAACCAGTGCTGTCAGGTGTTGCTGCCAGCTGGCAGCAGGGCAGAGTGAGCACCAGAAGGGAAGTATCTGCCTTCCTAACTCCCACGTTTCCCCAGAACACCATGGGCCTTCTTTTCATTGCATCTCTGTCTGTGCTGCTCCCTGAGACCAGAGGCCATGTCTCTGTTGTCTTCTGCTGTGTTTCCAAAGCCAAACACAGTGCCTGGCACAGGGAATGTGCTAAGTAACTTTTACTGTTGTGTATTCCAGCTACACTTATGCCTAATCAATTATCTTCAAATTTTCTGAGACTCCCAGATAAAATATCAAAGTTTTCACAAAAATCTGAATATGACTATGGGGAGGAGAGGGGTAGCCTTAGAATTTAGCTCTGGCTCCAACTTTTACTAAGTGTATGATCTTGGAAATTTTGTTCAACTGCTCTGAGCCTCAGTTTCCTTATCTGTAAGTTAGAGACATCAATAGGTCTATGTTGTGAGATTTTGTGAATATTTAACTGGTCAATGCATGTAAAATGTTTACCATGGTGCCTAGTACATAGTGTGTGCTAAATTCAGTGATAGCTAGCTCTCTAGGTTACAGAAGCAAGGTAATGGATTCCATTAGTCACACCAAAAGCCACAGCAGCAGGACCCCTTTTCAACTGCCGTCATTGCAAGTTGGAAGTGGATCACCTCTGAAATAAGCGTGTGTAATACATAGATTGTAGTTCTGGAAGGAACAAATTGAGTTTGCACAGCTGCTTGGGAGACCTTTTCTACAGCATGAGGTATGTACCCCTTGCATAGTACAGTGGTTACTGAGACACTGAGGAACCAACTGACAAGATGGCAGGAAGAGTGTGTAGGCCCTGGGATTGTCTCCATCAGCTCCAAATGTTGAGTAACCAGTTTAGAGTTTGGTGCAACAGATTTGAGCAATGTGTTTCAATCTTTGCTAAGAGAGTGTAGCAAATGGATTTTAGCTTGATTACTAAATGAAGGAATGTGCTTTTGGGATGCAAGCCTCAGGATTCCACTGGAGGAAGCAGAGCTGGGTGATCATTACTATCAGGAGGTGTGTTTTCTTCACATGCCCCAGGTTTTCCAAGCACTTGCGATTTTCAAACACTCTGTTCTATTGTTCTATGACTAAAATTCTACTTGCCTGAGCAGATGTGCTGATTTGGGCAGCGGGGAGGGGCAGTTCTAGGGAAAATACGGCCACCTTAGGCTGATTTTAAGATCACACCAAAGATCTGTGGGAGTTATGGGAAAACTACTTTATATTGTAAGTAGGTATGATTTCCCTGTTACCTCAGTAATGAGTCAGACTTTCTTCAGTTGCAAGCGAGAGAAACTAACTCACACTGGTTTGAGCCAGAAGGGAATTCCCTGGTAACTGAGTTCAGAGGATTCATGGCTGGATGAATGCAGACTCTTAGTCAGTGACCCAGAGAAGCCACCGCTCTTCACCTCCTTACTCTCATTTCCCTGTGTTGGTTTTTTTCTCAAGCGGGCTCCCTCTTGGGGTGACCTGGGCTCATATCCTGCCTGCTTGGTATCCACACAGAAAGAAAGCGATTTTCCAAACTGTTTAAGCAAAAGCTCTTAAAATGTCCTCCAGCTGGACCTGGGTCATTCGTCCCCCCATGCTTACCAGTCAAGGAACGGGCCTCAGCAGCACCTGAAGACTCCTCAGAGGAAACTGAGACGTTGACATCATAAGAGGAAGGCATGGACCCAGGGCAGGGAAAGGCAGTAAATATCCTTACATTCTTTTTCTCTGAGTCAGGACTCTGTTTCCCATTACTATTTTGCCCAGTTTTCCTAAAATAAAATTCTCCCACACACCATTGTCAATTGCCCACTTGCCCACAAGGATGTGCATTTGGCCTCCCTTTACTTTTCTGCTGTACCACATGAACCTCAGTGAGGTCCCACTTCTCTAGCTGTTGACTGTCTCTCCCCATGTGATTAAATGTCACTTTGAGATTTTCTTTTTGTCACTTTGGCTCCCTTTTGCCTCCTTCATCTCTGTAAGTCTGTCACTATACTCTTGTAATACCCTTATCATAGTGGAAGGAAGGACAATGCCTACAGTTGCAGGCAGCCAGGAAGAGCTTCTCCTGGGATTTCCTGGGAAACATGCATGCAATTTTTCTACCATATGCAGCATCTGGCAAGCTGCAAAATGGGTCCGCAGGTCATCTTCATCCACCACAGCAAGTATTCCAAAAATGATTTGCTTCAATCCAATGTGCAAATTGCACTTAAAGGACTAATTATCTGTGAATTTGCAAATAAGAATTGCTACCCTTGTGTGGAGCAATTTGCTTTATTAAATAAGAGATGACATGGTGTCTGTTATGTACTTATTAACATGTTAAGGTTCACCATTACATAGGTCATGAAAAAGCTCCAAGACTGACCAGTACTCAATGAATAGCTAAATGCCACAAGATTTAGAGAGAGACTCAGACAGCAAAAAAGCAACATTTTAATTAAATGCACGTTGTCGTTTGGCACAGTGCACCAGAGCCTCCTACAGGGTTTGTTTTGAAAATTAACATTTATTGAATGCTTACTAAGTGTCGGACACTGGACAGAGCCCAGTCACTTCTCCAAACACCTTACAGGGAAGGTACTGTTATTATTCTCATTTTACAGTTAAAGAAACTGAGGAACTCTGAGGTTAACTGACTTGTATTTGGTGGCATAGCTGAACCATGGAGGAATTTTAGATCATTGAACTCCAGGCCCCAAGCTCTGACACACTAAGTAGATCTGATACGATGATCAGTTTGGCTATTTAGAAATTATCCATGGATACTTGTTTTTGGGGGGATTTTTAAACTTTATTTTCTAGAATATTTTTAGGTTCACACCCAAATTGTGAGAAAAGTACAGAGATTTCCCAAATCCCCATACCCACACATGTATAGCCTTCCTCATTATCAATATTCCCCATTAGCGTGATATAATTGTTACAAAAGATGAACCTACACTGACCAATCGTCATAACCCAGAGTCCATAGTTTACATTATGGTTAACTCTTGGTGTTGTGTGTTCCATGGTTTGGACAAATGTAAAATGACAAGTATCTGTAACTATGGCATCATACAGATTATTTTTACTAAAACTCCTAAAACTCCTCTGTGCTTCATCTGTTCATCCCTTACCACTTCTTCTCACCCAACCCCAGCAACTACTAGTATTTTTATTGATTCGTTTGCCTTTTCCAGGTGTCCCAGAGTTTGAGCTATAGAGTATGTAACTTTTTCAAAAAGGTTTCTTTTACTTAATACATATTTAAGGTTCCTCCAGGTCTTTTCATGGGTTGATAGCTCACTTCTTTTCAGTACTGAATCGTACTCCATTGCCTGGTTGTAGCACAACTTACTGATCCATTCACCTGCTGAAAAACATCTTGGTCGCTTTCGGTTTTGTCAATTATGAATAAAGCTGCTATAAACATCATGTGCAGGTCTTTGTGTGGACAAAAGTTTTCAACTTTTAAGGATAAATACCAAGGAGTATGATTACTGGATATTTTGGTAAAGAGTACATTCAGTTTTGTAAACAAACACAAACTGTTTTTAAAAGTGGCTGTACCATGTTACATTCCTACAAACAATAATGAGAATTTCTGTTGCTCCACATCCTGGTCAGTATTTGGTGATGTCACTGTCCAGAATTTGGCCATTCTAATAGATGTACTAGCCTGATGTTTTTAAAATATAAATGTTCATTAAATATGTATTGTATGTCTTCTAAGTGCCAGACACTAGATGCATGATGTAGTGCTTTGAGATTTTTTGAGATATGATTCCCAGATAGCACCTGAAATGAAAAGTAATAACAACTAAAACCTATTAATTGCTTACTAAATGCCATGCCTTATGTTAAGCATGTTTTCATTCTCTTATTTATTTAATCTTCATACAGCCTTCCAGAGTTAGATACCATCCCCATTTTAGAATAAGGAAACCAAGGCCTTGAGAAGAGAAAACACTTGTGTACAGCCATCCGGTCAGAGACAGCACTGAGAGTTGAGCCCTGGTAATTTGGCTCCTTGGCCTTTGCTTTGATGTTTATGCCATGCCACACGACATGCCACGCTACAGAAAATCTTAGCAATCCCTGGCCAGAACCAATGATGCCCCATTGGAACCCAATCCATTTTATACTTAGTGTTCCTCAATTATTATCTAACAGAGTTTACCCTTTTGTTTTTTAGGCTACCACTTAATAAAACTTTAAGTGGTAGGTATTTCATTGTTTAAATTCACTTGCAAAAGGAAAAAAAATTTCTGTTGAGTAAGAGTTTGTTACATTACTGAGGAATGTAACAGCGATTACCAAGGGAATGTACATTATTGACTTATTAAATAAATTTCTTAAAAGGCTGCTGGTGCCAGGCTCTGTCCTAGGCACTGAGATGCATGGTATGACGCAGAGTGTACCACAGGAGTGAATGCAGTTTGGTGATAGAGATACAGATAGGCATAAGGCAATGTTTCTAGTTTTGAAGTAGAGGGTCTGCCAAAATGTAAAGGGGCTTAGTTTGAGTTTCCCTTGATAGCCAGTCAACTGAATCTTCCTCAGCAGGGAGTAGAAGACTTGTTCTCTAATCAAAGGCATCAAGTTTTGCAAAACAATGTGTGCTTAATGAAGAAGCCTTTGAGATTTAAACAAACAATGGATTAACTAGGGGGTAAATAACATTGGTTCAGTTGTGCCACAGTGTCACAAGTCTCCTATCTATCTATTCTACCACCTTAGTTGTTAGCATTTCATATTCATGCATTTTACCTCATTGTCACAAGATGGCTGCTATAGCTCCAAACATCATCAAGGTAAGAAGTGGACAAGGGAGTGGTAGTGGAAAAGATTTTTCCTATAGTGGCATTGTGTTTTTATTAACAAAGAGAAAAAGCTTTTCCCAGAAGTCTCCCAGAAGACTTTCTTTAACACCTCATTACACAGAAGTGAATTACATGATAACACTTAAAAAGAATGGGAAACAAGCAAGTGTTCAGCTTTTTTCTTTCTTTTGGGCAAAGTAGACAAGGGACACAGAAATGGTTCTGCATTATCTAATCAATCGTTTCTGCCACAATGTGAAGGAGTATGACATAGCATCCTTAACCATATATCTAAGTGTTGTAAGGAACAATTTGTGACCACACAATCATTAACTGGTCAGTTAGTTGGACTTAATCATGTAGAACTGGGTCACATATTGGTGGCTGGGGAATTCCTGCCCTGTTGCTCATTAGTTTTGAAAACTCTT
The DNA here is from genome assembly GCA_004027735.1 of Carollia perspicillata. Classification (NCBI taxonomy): domain Eukaryota; kingdom Metazoa; phylum Chordata; class Mammalia; order Chiroptera; family Phyllostomidae; genus Carollia; species Carollia perspicillata. The sequence goes on from PVKM010017467.1 coordinate 13,155, forward strand.
GCCAGAGAAATCAATGGGCTGAAGTTTGGCTTATTAATTTAAGGCAAACTTTTTTCACAATCTAGGGCTGGAAAATATATTCCAAAATTAGCTTCCAGGACTTTTCTTCAGACTAGGTAGCAGAACTATGTATAGCATTTAATGCTTGTGTCAAATTATAGCTTATGTGCTATGGTCAGTGCTGGCTATATAATTTGTGAGGCTCCGTGCAAAAACAAAATGTAGGGCTCCTTCTTTAAATTTTTTCAAAAATTTCAAAATAGTAAGGGCAAAGCACTAAAGCAAGTACAGGGCCGTGTGCAACTGTGCAGATCACATATTCACAAATTCTGAGTCCCCTGGACTCCGAGGAGGCCAAACTTAAGTGATTGGCTGCAGGTGTGGGGTCTTCTCCTCAAAGGTGTAGCATTATGGTTAAGAGTTCACAGTTTTGAATAGGCTTGGTCTGTATTCTAATCTTAATGCTGCTACCTAATCACTCAATGATTTTAGAAAATTCTTTAGTCTTTCTGAGATTCAACTTTCTCTTCTATAGAAAAGTGGCAGTATTTTCTGTTTTGTATATTATTGAAAGGAGTAAAATGAATGATGGACATTATGTTTTGATTGTACCACATTACTGGTATGTGTCTATACTACAACCTCAATAGAGGGTTGCTATGACCTGTCAATTCTGCTTATTCAGAAACTCAGTTTTACCATGTTAGAGGATATTACACTCTGAAGGGCAGATCCTTGCACATTAGACTCACAAGAGAATGATTTATAAATTAGAATGTCCGTTTCTTCATGTGTAAAGAATTGGCTGGACTTGACACGACATCTAACATCAGTTCTTATTCAGAACCCAGTTTGGAAACAATGTTTATGTTAGTAGTTGCTTTTGAGCACAAAATTAGTATTTTCCTCAATTAGTATGTGTTCACATTTTCAAGGCCAAATACAGTTGAAATCTTTTGGATTCAGCCAAGGTTTCCTTTTTGTAAGACTTGTCAGAACCTTCAGCATGTTTATGAGTTCTCTGAATGCCCAAAAGGATCTACAAATTTACCCAAGCATGCATTTTTGGATCAATGTGGTGATTCACTTTAGTAAGCATTTAACATAAGCAGAGTGATGTTTATCTATTTACTTGTTTAGAAGCTGATTATTTAATTGGACAAAATTGTCAATGACAAATGGAGATGTAAAAACTCTTGACAGCTGTAGTGAATATGTAATCATTGTGAAATCATATTTTTATATTCTTGAAAACTTGTTAATAGGACCTGATGTTGATCATCAGTGCAGACTGAAGAATTAAATAGACATGGTGAGAACAGCATTTCAAAATGACTTTATATAATTCATTCATGTTAATGCTCGTGTTAGAACCACCACTTAACTTAGAAAGCAAAAGTCTGTCTAAGGTGTTGATTACTGTCCTAAGTTCAACTTGATTTTCATTTATTTTTCAAATATGCCATAGTTTGATTGGCAATAATTATTGTAGGTTGGGCATTTTTTAATTGCAATTATATTTTTTAATTACAGTTTATATTCAATATTATTTTGTATTAGTTTCAAGTGTACAACATAGTAGTTAGACAATCATATACTTTACAAAGTGGTCCCTCTCATATTTCCAGTACCCACCTGACACCATACATAGTTATTATAGTATTATTGACTATATCCCCATGCTGTACTTCACATCTCCCTGACTATTTTGCAAGTACCATCTGCACTTCTTAATTCCCTCACCTTTTTCATTTGGTCCCTCAATACCCCTCCTCTCTGTCTGTTCTCTGTATCTATAAATCTGTTCTATTTTGTTAGTTTATTTTGCTCCTTAGATTTAATATGTTAAATCATATGATACTTGTCTTTCTCTAGCTTATTTCATTGAACATAAAATCCTTTAGGTCTGTTCATGCTGCCACAAATGGTAAGATTTTGTCCTTTTTATTGCTAAGTAATATTTCATTGTATATACCACCACTTTTTTAACCACTTGTCTATTGATGAACACTTGGGAAGCTTTCATATCTTAGCTATTGTATATAATGCTGCAATGTGCATAGGGATACATACATTCTTTCAAATTAATATTCTGGGTTCCTTGAGATATATACCCACAAGTGGAATTGCTGGATCACAGGCAGTTCCATTTTTAATTTTTTGAAAAAACTCCATACTGTTTTCCATGGTGGTTGCACTAGTCTGCATTTTCACCAACAATGCATAAGGCTTCCCTTTTCTCCACATCCTTGCCAACACTTGTTATTTGTTGATTTATTGATGATAGTTATTCTGACAGATGTAAGGTGACATCTCATTATAGCTCTAATTTGCATTTATCTGATGATTAGTGACATTGATCATCTTTTCACATGGCTATTGGTCATCTGCATGTCTTCTTAGCAAAAGTGTCTTTTCAGGCAGGTCCTCTGCCCATTTTTTCAGTTGGATTGTTTGGGAGTATTTTTTGGTACTGAGTTGTATGAGTTTTTTACAAATTTTGGATATTAACTCCTTATAGGACATATCAGTGGCAAATACCTTCTTTTATTCAGTAGGTTGTTTTTTCATTTTGTTGATGGTTTTCTTTATTGTGCAAAAACTTTTTAGTTTGATGTAGTCCTCTGTAGTTTTTCTTTTGTTTCCCTTACATGAGGAAATATATCAGAAAAAACATTGTTGAGAGAAATGTTGGAAATTTTACTGCCTATGTTTTCTTCTAGGAGTTTTATGGTTTTGAATCTTACATTTAGGTCTTTAATCCACTTTTAGTTTATTATTGTATATGGTATAAGAAGGTGGTATCGTTTAATTTTTGGCATGTATCTGTCCAATTTTTTCAACACCATTTATTGAATAGAATGTTTTTTTTTTTTAAATGTATTGATTGATTTTATATAGAAGAAGGGAGAGTGAGACACTGATTGGTTGTTCCACTTATTTATGGATTCATTGGTTGATTCTTGCAAGTGCCCTGACCAGGGATCAAACCCACAACTTTGACATATTGGGATGACACTCTAAACAACTGAGCAACCTGGCCAGGGCTTGAATAGACTTCTCTACTTCCTTTGTCATATATAATTTGGCATATTGATGTGAGTCTATTTCTGAGCTCTCTATTCTGTTCCATTGCTCTATATGTCTGTTTTTATATCAGTACCATCCTTTTTTTATTACTATAGTCTTGTAGTATAGTTTGATATTCAGGTAGTATGATACCTCCAACTTTGTTCTTTCTCAAGATTGCTGTGCCTATTTGAGATCTTATGAGATTGCATATAAATTTTTGGATTCTTTTTTTGGTTCTGTGAAAAACAACATTGATACTTTGATAGGAATTGCTTTTCATCTATAGATTTGAGAAGTCTGGACATTTTGATGATGTTAATTCTTCTTCTCCATGAACACAGTATATGCTTCCGTTTATGTATACCTTCTTTGATTTTTTTCTTCAATGCCTTAGAATTTTCTGAGTACAAGTCTTTTAACGCCTAGGTTACACTTGTTCCTAAGTAGATTTTTTGAGGCAATTGTGAATGAGATTGTTTTATTACTTTCCCATTTGATTGTTCATTGTTGATGTATAAAAATACAACCAATTTCTGTATGTTTATTTTATGTCCTGACACTTGACTGAATTCATTTATCAGTTCTAGTAGTTTTTGGGTGGAATATTTAGGGCTCTCTATATACAGAATCATGCTGTCTGCAAATAATGACAGTTTTACTTCTTCCTTTCCAATTTTATTTCTCCTTCCTGTCTGATTGTTGTGGCTAGTACTTCCAGTACTATGCTGAACAGGAGTGGTGAAAGTTAACATCCCTGTCGTGTTGTGATCTTAAGAAAAACATTTTTCACATATGGCCTTTATTATGTTGATATTATGTTGGGGTATGTTCTGTCTATTTCTACTATGCTGACAGTTTTTACCATAAATGGGTACTATGTTTTGGGAAAGGTTTTTTCTGCATCTATTGATGCAATCATAATTTTTATTCTTTATTTTGTTTTTTGGGTTTTTTTACAAAAAAAATTTTTAATTATTGTTCTAGTACAGTTTTCTGCCTTTTACTTCCATCCCAGCTCAGCTCCCCACAGTGCTCCACACCTCCCTCCCATCCCCCCCCCCCGCAGTTTTTGTCCATGTGTTCTTTATACTTGTTCCTGCAAGCCCTTCCCCTTTTCCCCTGAAATTCCCTCTCTTCTCCCCTCTGGTCACTGTCAGCCTGTTCTCTATTTCAGTGTCTTTGGTTATATTTTGCTTGCTTGTTTGTTTTGTTGTTTAGGTTCCTGTTAAAGGTGAGATCATATGGTATTTGTCTTGTACCACCTGGCTTATTTCACTTAGCATAATGCTTTTCAGTTCCATCCATGCTCTCGCAAAGGGTTCCTTATTTCTTTCTGCTGCATAGAATTCCATTGTGTAAATGGTTCATAGTTTTTTTATCCATTCATTGACTGATGGGCATCTAGGTTGCTTCCAACTCTTGGCTATTGTAAATTGTGCTGCTATGAGCATTGGGGTGCCTAGGTTCTTTTGGGTTAGTGTTTCAGGGTTCTTAGGATATAATCCTAGGAATGGAATTGCTGAGTCAAAAGGCAGATTCATTTTTAGCTTTCTTAGAAAATTCCATATTGTTTTCCATAGTGGTTGTACCAGTCTGCAATCCCACCAACAGGCCACTAGGGTTTTTTTTTCTCCACAACCTCTCCAACACTTGTCACTTGTTGCTTTGTTTATGATGGCCATTCTGACTGGTGTGAAGTGGTATCTCATTGTGATTTTAATTTGCATCTCTCTGATAGCTTAGAGATACTGAGCATCTTTTCATGTGTCTCTGGATCCTCTGTATGTCTTCCTTGGAGAAGTGTCTGTTCAAGTCCTTTGCCCATTTTTTAATTGGGTTGCTTGTCTTCTTAGAGTGGAGTTATGTAAGTTCTTTGTATATTTTGGAGATTAAACCCTTGTCTGAGGTATCATTGGCAAATATGTTTTCCCATACGTTTGGTCCTCTTTTTATTTGAATTCTATTTTCTTTAGGCATGCAGAAGCTTTTATTTTGATGAGATCCCATTTGTTTATTTTTTCCTTTATATCCCTTGCTCTGGCGGACATATCAGTAAAAATGTTGCTGCATGAAATATCTGAGATTTTCCTGCCTATGTTCCCTCTAGGACTTTAATGGTGTCACGACTTGTATTTAAATCTTTTATCCACCTTGAATTTATTTTTGTGTATGGTGTAAGCTGGTGCTTGGAGTTTCATTTTTATCCTTTATTTTGTTTATGTGGTATATCACCTTAACTGATTTGCAGATATTGTAGCCAATTTGCATCCGAGGAATTCATTTGACTATGTCATGGTGTATGATCCTTTAAATATATTGCTAAATTCAGTTTGCCCATATTTTGTTGAGGATTTTTGCATCTAGGGATTATGGTCTAATATTTGCTTTCTTTGTAGTGTCATATTTAGTTTTAGAATTAGGAAAATTCTGGCCTTGTAAAATGAGTTTAGGAGTCTTTCCTTTTCATGAATTTTTTGGAATACTTTGAGAATTATAGGTGTTAGTTCTTTGAATGTTTCATAAAATTTACCTGTGAAATTATCCAGTTTAGGACTTTCATTTGTTAGTTATTTGATTACTGTTTAAATTTTGTTAGTTGTAATCTGTCTGTTCAGATTTTCTGTTTCTTTTTTATTCAGTCTTGGATGTTTTTAGGAACTTATCTGTCCTATTTGTTGACAGATAGTCCTTCATAGTATGTTATAATATTTTTTTATATTTCTGTAGAGTCAGTTGTCACTTCTCTTTTATTTCTGATTTTATTTATTTGGTTCCTCTTTCTTTTTTTCTTGGTAAGTATTAATATCCTTTATCTTTTCAAAGAACCAACTATTTCATTGATCTTATGTACTTTTTTCAGATTTCATTTTATTTATTTGTTCTCTGCTCTTTAATATTTCTTTCATTCTTATCATTTTGGGCTTTATTTGTTCTTTTTCTAGTTCCTGTAGGTGTAAGGTTAGTTTGTTTCACATTTTTCTTCTTAGGAAAATGTAGATAAGCCTTTTTTGCTATGAATTCCCCTCTTAAGACTGCTTTCACTGTTTCCCATAGATTTTAGGTTGGTGTGTTTTAATTTTTATTTGTTTCAAGGTATCTTCTGATTTCCTCTTTGATCTCACTGTCAACTCATTCATTGTTTAATAATGTGTTATTTATCTTCCATGTGTTTGAATGTTTTTCACATTTTTCCTTCTAGTTGATTTCTAGTTTCATACCAGTGTGGTTGAAGAAGATGCTTGATATAATTTTAATCTTCTTAAATTTATTGAGACTTACTTTGTGGCCTAACATGTAGTCTATCCTGGGTAATGTTTTATGTGCAGTTCAAAAGAATGTATACTCTGATCCTTTGGGGTAAAGTGCTCTGAAAATATCAATTATATTAACTTGGTCTAGTCTGTCATTTAAGGTGGCTATTTCCTTGTTGATTTTTTATCTGGGGTGTTAAAGTAACCTATCACTGCATTACTGTCAGTCTCTCCCTTTAGGTCCATCAAGATTTGCTTTATATGTTTAGGTGCTTCTGATGTTGGGTGCATAAATGTTTACAAGGGTTATATAATTTTGTTGGCTTGATCCCTTTTTCATTACACAATGGTCATCTTTGTTTCTTATTATGGCCTTTGTTATAAAGTCTGTTTTTTCTGGTAGAAGTATTGCTACCAGCTTTATTTCATTTCCATTTACATGAAATATTTATTTCCATCCCTTTACTTTCAGTTTGTATGTATCATTTGTTCTGAGGTGAGTCTCTTGTCAACAGCATATATATGGGTCTTGTTTTCTTATCCATTTGGCTACCCTATGTCTTTTGATTGGAGCATTTAGGCCATTTACATTTAAAGCGATTATTGATAGGTATGAATTTATTGCCATTTTATTATACACATTTATGTTCCTCTTTTTTTCCTTCTTTTCCTTAAGATGTCTTTTGTAATGTTGGTTTGGTGGTGATGAACACTTTTAGCTTTTTCTTGTCTGGGAAGGTCTTTATTTATCTTTTAATTTTAAATGATAGCTTTGCTGTATAAAGTAGTCTTGATTGTAGGTCCTTGCTCTTCAGCCCTTTGAATATTTTGTGCCAATCCCTTTTGGCCTGAAATGTTTCTGTTGAGAAATTAGCTGACAATCTTATGGAAACTCCCTTGTAGGTAACTGGTTTTCCTCTTGCTGCTTTTAAGATTTTCTGTCTGTCTTTAACCTTTGTCATTTTAATTATGCTATATCTTGCTGCGGACCTCTTTGGGTTAATCTTGTTTGGAACTCTCTGTATTTCCTGGACTTGTGTATCTTTTTCCTTCACCAGGTAAGAAAAGTCTTCAGTCATTATTTCTCCAAATAGGTTCTCAATCTCTTGCTTTCTCTCTGTTTTTTTTTTTTTTTCTGGAACCCATATAATGTAAATGTTGTTATGCCTAAACTACCCATATTTTTTAATTTTTTTCTTATTACTTCTCTAATTGGATATTTTTTGCTACTTTGTCTCCCAAATTGCTGATTTGATTCTCTGCTTCATCTAGAGTGCTGTTGATTTCTTCTAGAGTGTTCTTCATTTTAGATATTTTATTCCTTATTTCTGACTGGTTATTTTATATGGTATCTATGTCCTTTTTTATCCTTACTATCTCTTTGTTTAACTTCTCATTGATTTTACCCATTCTTCCTTTAAGATGGTTGAGCATCCTTACATTGTTTTTAACTCTGTATGAACTCTTGCTGGCTATTACTTCATTTAGTTCTTTGGGGGGGTGGATTTCTCCTGTTCTTTCATTTAGGGCATGTTTATTTACCTCCCCATTTTAGCTGCTTCTAAACAGACTATTGTTTATATGTAGGTACATTCATGGGTAAACTCAGATCAGCCTAAACAGCAGGAAAAATTATCATTTAAAGCACCCTCAGCAAGAATCTATCTTCCATGGTGGTTACTCAGGCATTTTGAATATCACTATTGTAATCGAACCATAGGTTTTGTAAATTTTTAAAACAGAAACAGAATTATTTTTATTATTTAAATGAGTGGTATTCAGATATGTTATAAGCTCAAATGAGTGCATGTTCTTACACCCTTTCAGCCAGGGGAGCCAATTACCTAATCTATTTGATCCTTAGGCCCTATAGCTGCAGTGGTGGAGGAATCTGTGACTTGACACAATCCTATAGTCAGCTGACCCAGCCAACAGAGGATTGTGGTTTCAGCCCGTCTTAGGCAGAGTGAACATTTTGTGCAAGGGGTTTACGCAAGACCCTAAAGGCAGACTCAGACTTTCTAGAGCTTAAAAGAACAATATGCATTTACTTTTTTCATGCTTATTTGCAATTACACATATGTGTGCTTGGCAGAATTTTGTCTAAGGCTAGACAAAATTATGAAAGGCTAGAAATAATTATGAAAACAACCCAACTATTTTGCACAGCCAAATGGGTGTGCAAAATTCACTATGGGTGTGTAAATTTCATACTTACAGTATTCACCATGTAGTAGTTTTGTTATACAATTTATAAAACTAGTGTTCTCAGGAACACGTTTTGAGAAAATGTGGCTTTAACTCTCAATCAGGAAACTAATTTCTTAGGCAATATTTGCATCAGCCTTAAGTAGAAAGGGACAGTTGACCTAGTTTTTTCTGTTGTGTATGTTTTGATGTTCTGATCTGTGATATAATTCATAAGAAAAGTGTTGGAGAGGCATCACAGTGAAATCTCATTTGATTTTGCATTTAATTAACTACTTTTATTGAAAAAAGTAAATTAAAGAAGTTTGGAGAAAAATGAAAGACATGATTATTTCACCTGTGCACTGATAGCAGATATGTGGATGAGAAATGAAGCACTTAGTCATCATCTGGTGTTTCTGCATGTTTCAGTGCTTCCTACTTATCGCATAACATTTAGATGATGTACTAAAGATTTCACTTTCAGAAACATGATGCTGTAAGATACATCCTAAGATAGAAACTCCTTTGTGGTGAGAAAATTCACTGCTTTTCTGTGCCATCTACAGCCAGCATACATCTAGTAACCAAAAGGAGAACTTCATGAAATAAATGCAGTAATTGACTTCTGCCTAAGTCCTTTTGAAAAGAGGAAGTGGAGTTGTTCTGCTCTTTGACACACAAAAGCACATTGCTCAGTGATGGATTCCACAGAAGAAGCAAAATCCAAACAAAGCAACATCTCTTGCTCTAACCTACATACAATGTAAGTGAGATTTCAAGTATGCAAATGGTGGGAGGAAAAAAATGCATTTTCACTGCCCCAATTACTGAATATTGTTTAGAATATGAGTAGTAATTGTCCATGATTTGGACAATTAATGTACACTACTTTTTTCTTCTTCCATTCCTTTTTTTTCAGTATTTATGTCTCAGTTTGATTTTTATCTATATTCTTTGATTATTTCTTTTTCTTAGGGCTGTGTTCCAAGAACTAGTTCCATCTCACACCAACACAAGCCATTAAGGTGAAATATAATAACAGTTCTGTCCATCTGGGCTGGTTGTCTCTTTCTAGACATCAGTAAGATTTTCTCATGTCTGTCATGAGTTTGGTTTTGAAAAGACAACTGGTTCTACCCATTTATTTTTCTGGTCCAGGCACAACTGGAGTCAGTATCATTTTCTAGCAATTTCTGGAAAGTGGACATTCCGGAGTCTCAATTTGGAACTCTGAGGCTGAAAACCTAGATAGTTGGCCTTTCTCCCTGACCAAGGCCTACTATGAGTGCATTTATCAGTCTAACTACCTCTTTTCACTCTAACAGGAACTCTGTTTAACTTGTCTGTGTTTCCCTACACCCCTCCCCAGGACCTGGGCCAGTGCTCTGTCCAAGTAGGCTCTAGATGTTTGGTGACTAGTTAAGTGCTTTTGGAGGACTCTTCAGGACACTATTAAAGGGATGAGAAAATGGCTTTGGAGGAGTTGTTCATGAGGGAAGAAGCTTGGTTCTAGAGGCTGGAATGAGGAAAAGTGGGAGGATGAGGATGTTTCAAAAACTGGGGGAAAAAGGCATTATGGAAAAAAGAAATGCAGAAGAGAATTTTGTATTCTGTGTTTAGAGTTAAATTCAGGACTGTATGAACCTCAAGTCCTCAAAAGCAATACCACCTCATAAAAATATTGGAATGCACTGTCCAGTGTGGTAGTCAGCAACCACATGTGGTTATTTAAGTTAAAATTAAAATTTCAGTTTCTGAGTCACACTAGCTACATGTCCAGTGCTCAGCAGCCACATATGACTAGTGATGGCTATAGAGGACAGTACATATATGGAACATTTCCATCAGCTCTGAAAGTTCTGTTGTACAGCATTGCTCTAGGGGATGATAAATTCTTCATTTTGTTTCACTCCCTATTCATTCATCCTACAAATACTGAGTACCTACTTTGTTCCTGGCACTGCACTGAGAAGTCTTGGAAATGATAAAGAGCATGGACTCTGGAAAAGCCTGGTTCAGAGGCTCACTCACTGTGTAATCTTGGGCAAGTCACTTAACCTCCCTGTGCTTTAGTTTAATTACCTGTAAAGTGAACATAATACAATGATATGAAGATTAAATGAGTGTGCTTGCATGTGTATATGTATAAATGTACATATATGTATGCATATATTTGAGTATATATGTGTACATATATTCATATGCATCTTAGAACAGTAGTCCTAGAACATTCAGTGCTTGGTAAATGGAAGCTCTTATTATTAGTAGTAGGTATTTATCACAGAATAACGAACAAAACAACTATGATTCTTGCTGCTCTGGAATTTACCATTTAGTGGGGGTAGCAGACAATAAATCATTAAACAAATTAATAATTACAAACTACATAAAACTACAAAGAAATAAATGGTATGAAGCAAGAGAGGAAAAGCTACCTAGAAAGCTCCTTAGAGGAGGTGACATTTAAGCTAGAGAGAGAGAGAAGAAATGGCAGCCATGCAAAGGGAGGAGGAGGTTACATTTAAGCTAGAGGGTGGAGGGGAGAGAGAAAAAATGGCAGCCATGCAAAGGGAGGAGGAGGTTACATTTAAGCTAGAGGGTGGAGGAGAGAGAGAAGAAATGGCAGCCATGCAAAGGGAGAAGGAGGACTGAGAACTCCAGATGGAGAAAAGCACACTATGAAAGAAGGAAATGTGACTATAAAAGAGTAGACACCAGAGGGGTTCTAGATAAGTTTAGAAAGAGAAATAAAGAGCAGCCAGTTCATACAAGGCTGAAGCCAGTGGTAAAGAGCGTGCCAGGAGACATATATTTATTTACATGTAAAATGATCACTCTGAGAGCTGTGCGAGGCACAGATTGGAGAGGGAGCAGGAATGAAAGCAGAGTCCATTAGAAGACTATTTTTAGAGACTAGGAGAAGGGGAATGACTTAAACCCAGGCAATAGGCATTGAAGTGGAGAGAAATGAATAGTTTCTAGGTATATTTGACAGATAGAATTAATGAGACTTGCTGATAAATTACTTGTGGTTGATAAAAGGGAGGCATCCAGGCTGATGCACCAGTTTTGGGCTTGATTAACTGGGTCAATGGTAGTTTCATTTCCTGAAATAAAGATAACCTGTAGAAAACACTTTTGAGAAAGAAAAACTAAAACTTCTTGATGACAAGTAGTCTGCTAGATATAAAGACTGGCGTCCAAATGAAAGGCTCAGTTGGAGATAGGCACATGGGTATCTTTATCTTATAGATGATATTTAAGAGATAAAATAGGAGACCAATTTCTGGAATGATGGAGTAAAGAGCACAACAAACTTTCTGCCCAACAAAATAACAATTTAATTGAAGAAAAGCTATCTATCTATGGAGTTATATATACCTATCTATATCTATAATCTATATAACCCTCTAGCAAAATTATATAAATATATTATATAAATGTATACAAATTATATAAATATATAAATCTCACTTAAAGTCCTTAAAGCCTCTGGACATTGTCCTAAGGACATTCAGGAGAAATAGTCATTCAAATAAATTTACTAAATTTCAGTAAGAATACAGTGTCTGTAATATTTGAGCCATGACTCCCCTTCTCTGAGCTACATCTATGGAATCACTGTGGAAGGAAGAAGCTACCACTTTTTATCCTCCCCCTAAGCCCCATGTTGCAGAAGCTCTATTCAGAGAAGACTATGGATCTATTTCTCCACCTAGCCCCAACATGTGGGATATGCCAGATATGCCTAAAAAGCTGGACTTGAATCATCATTGAGCAGCTTCCTGGTATAGCAGAAACCCCATGCCAGGAGGGTCAAGCCAAGAAGAACAGGGGCCACCACCCCACTCTAATGCCTACTTAGAGAACAGGGGTATAACGCCAGGAAAAGTAGACCTCTTCCTTCAGTCTGAGCTCTTGTGTAGTGAAATAGAACTTCAGTCCAGAGGGAGAGGCAGGCCACTGCAGCTGTTCCCAAAAGTAGTGACCATATTTGGAAATAAGCATGCAAAATTCCTTGCCTACTGTATTGTCAAAAAAATGGAGATCTTGGTGAACAGCAGTTAAGAGGATCCTCCTTGTTCCGCAATATTGGTAGCAATGAGTAAAAAAAGTAGAGCAATCAGAAATTTAACAGAAAGAAATATGAAAAGAGACAACCAAGAAATGCCCTCATGGGATTACAGAGATTGAGAAGGTTATACACTGCACACACTCA